>CM039680.1:251066227-251346227 GCA_022537955.1 Schmidtea mediterranea | reverse complement strand
TGGTAGTCTAATTCATTAAACTCAAACATTCCATTTGGTTTTCGACGAGTCTCTAATCTGCAAACATTTTCAACGCTATTATATGAGCGAATAACTAAGTCAATAAATTCCCAGTCAACGTGCCCAGGGACATCTTAATACGATTGAAATCAAGGTTCAAAATTAGAAATGGTGTACTTTTATTTAAAGGTACTAATAGTAGCTTGATTACTGCATCCTCAAGATCCAATACCATTCCTTTATCCAATTTCAAACGAAATACAGATGTTATCAAAATGTGATGAAATTCGAGTATTTTCTGAAATTCTTTCTCATTAAAAGTCCAAGTTTCATCACAACTATTCAGTGGGAGTAATTGCTTGATCTGCACTTCTTCTTCGCCAGATCTTGTAAAAATAGGGAACTTTAAGGTCTAATTTTTGTTAATATTAGATATTCCACAATGTGAGATAACACCTTATCTAAACCGGTTTGGCCACAAATGATTCCAAAGTCCTTGGCTTCATCAGCTGAAATCATTATTTTTCGGCCTTTAAGGTTTTGTTCATCGGGGATTTTTCGTGATAATTCCAGATTAATTGAATACATATAACAAGGAGTGTTTGGTGAGATTGGAGTGGTAGATATGCATTTAGCAAACTAGAAATAATAATTTATTTACCAGCATTATAATGTTTTCTCTCAAAAAATATCCGAATAATAAATTGTGGTAATAGTAATTTCGGATTGCTAGAGATTAAAAGGCGATCAAATCAATCTATAGTGATAACTTTAGGTGCTCCTCTTATTTCAAATCTTATTAAATTTGAAATTAAATTAATTGAAAATGAAAAATATTTTATTTGATCTATACTAAAATTTAAAGTTTTTTAAAAATTTAAAATTTAATCGGTTTTCAGATCAATAAAAGGGAAAACAATTTTAAAATACAATTCCCAATACAACTAATTGTTGATATTTTTCATTTTTTCAATAAAGCAGATACAAAAAACAGAAATAGCGAGGATATAAAATGGGAAGAAATCAAGTTGGGAGGAGATGCAATATAGAGGCTAGAAAGTATCCAGAAGTCGTTGTTTTGCTCAAAGAATAAACCGTTTGGTAAATTTAATCAATTTTAATTTTATTTATTGATTCGCGGAGTTGCAAGCAAAGTGATTGACTCTGTGAAATTGTGATATAAAAAAATTAACTACTATTTGTCGGGTTCTGTGTTGTTCATTCGAAGGACACGTGAAGGAGGAAATAAAATTCTATTGGAACGTTAAATGATAAAAGTCAATAATCAGTATAAAAATAGAGAGATGACCTTTTTAAATTGTTAAAATTTTATTTTTGAAAGTTACAAATATTTTTAAGATTTTGAAAGTTTAATATAATATATTAATGCGGAAAATTTTATTTTTAATAGAAAAAAACTAATATATATTTTTATTAAAGAATAACAACACCAATTCATAAATATATATTCAGCTACAATATATTTCGACAGAATAAAAGTTTTGAACTGTAAAATATTTAGAGTAAATCATTGTTATTTTAACAAATTTTTGCTTTTAAATTCTTAAAACATTTTTTCAAAAATTAAAAATTTTGCTTTTTTTAAATCACAAATTCTATAAATTGTTAAAAAAAAATTAATCACAGTCGACTGATGGAATTGATTGATATTAGTAATCGCAATTTTTTGATGCAGGATGAAACAAAATGTAAAATTGGTTTTCTAAAAAAATTTTTAAAAATTTTTTTTTAACATTTTGTAGAATTTATGATTTTAAAAAAAGCAAAATTTTTAATTTTTGATAAAATTGTTTTGAGAATTTAAAAGCAGAAATTTATTTAAATAACAATGATTTACTATAAATACTTAAAAGTTCAAAACTACCTGACGAAGACTGTTATTCAGTTTGAAATATATTGCAGCTAAAAATATATATTTTGGATTGGTGTGGCTTTCTTAAAAATAATTTAGTTCATTGCCAATTTTGTATGATTGGCAATATATATATATATTAGATTTTTTCTATTTTAAACAAATTTACGGCACTGTGTTTTTCTTTTTCCCATTTGATCTGTTTTTCCTTGAGAATGTCATTTTTTTATTTCAACTTAAGATCAATATTTTTTTTAAAATAACGGATTTATCTATAATCAAGATCTAAATGAGATTCAAATTTAAAGTCACTATTAACATTAATTATTGATAAAAATAAGTAACTTCAATCAAACTAATTTTCCATAAAAAATTACTTTATTCAAACAAGTTTAGGTGAGTTTATAAGTTTAAATAAGTGAGTTTATTTAAAAAATACCTTTATAAATCAATTTTTGATATGAATAATCGTTTAATTAAAACAAATTATAAATAAAAATAATCACTTCACTAAAACAAATTATTAACATAAACATTCATAGTATTTGTAAAAATCTATTTTCTCATATACTTATTTGATATTGCAATTTATTTAATGGACTACAAAATGATAAACTTTATTTATAAGCAATAATAATTTTAATTGTCACAATTTTGAAAAAGCGTATTTTAATGTGTGGTTAGGCATATTTTCTAGCACAAATTTTCTCAAACAATATTCCTATTCTCAGTTCCTTTTCAATCACTAAACGAGGTAGATACTTTGCTTTTGATCAGCCACTGTAGAAAACCCAGTTTCACATAAAAAAAGTTGTTGCAAAAGGTTATAAATCTTTCTTTACTCTCAACCAAAATGTAACAATATTAGTTTCATGTTGAGACATGTGTTTTAATATACTATCAAAGGACATATCAATTTTCATTTCTTGCTCTCTTGTTGAAGTGCTTAAAATCATCTCATTTTTCTATCGCAAACGAGTTCCCTATCCTTTAGTATTTTGATATGTCAATAAACTGGTCAAATGATTGTATATAAATACTTTACTTCTATTTCATCTACTGGAAAATTATTTCAAAATTTCGAAAAATGCCAAAGTTTTTTTTCGAATTTATTATTCAAAATTCCAATTTTTTCATGAATGTAGTAATCTTGTATTTCTGGATCAGAAATGGCCATTTTATTGATTTATAGTACTGATTTTTTGAAAAATATCGACTAAATACGAGGAATTTTGTATCATAAAATGATTTTGCTTTATTTCTTTTATTATCAATCAGAAACATGGCAATTTCTTCTTTTGCATTAAGAACTCTTTGAAATACTTTGGAAAGAGAAATACAATGCACCTGTTAATAATATAGAAGTGCTCTTTATTTAGCATCCCAGTCATCACACAATTTTGCAAAGAGTTATGAATGGGTTATTTTTTATATAATTCCGTTGTTACATCTGTGTGAGCGATTGTAGTTTCTTTTGATTTATTTTGGGTGCACACACAGGCGAGGAAATAGAGTTTTGCCAGTTTATCGAGTTTTTATGGATTTTCATCGAATTGGATGTATTTTTCGAAATCTTTTGGAATTTTTTCTGGAACGGTTTTTTTGTCATAGGAATATATTTTGATTTCGAAGACTTTGTTTTCTTTGAAATTGATGGATCAAATTTTTGGACATGTTAAATGGTTTAGCTCAAAGAATGGATACTGATTCAATAGTGTTGACAATGAACGCAACGATAGAGATATCTTTGTTCATTTTTAATCTATTGGTGCAACAAACATAACTTCGTTAGCTGATATTGAAGAAATGCTTTTCGATATAGTCATATATTGTGCATTTTAGATTATTAATACCACTGTTTGTTCCAGATTCCTATTTTTCATTTTCTTTTCAAGCTATTTACGTATTTACCGAAAATCACTTGAAAAAGTTGTGTTGAAAATTCGTGAATATCAATAAAACATTGATAACATTACAGAATCATAGTCGAAAAAAGAAATCAGAGAGTATATATATATATATATATATTAACTGTATTTTTTATTGATTTTTAAAAATCCCATAAATATATACATATATGGGATTTTTAAAATCAATAAAAAATACTTAAATTCAGTTTAAAAATAAATTTCAATATTAATTTATATTAGTGTTCAAAGCGTATCTTTTTATATATAAAAATGGTTCTATTAGGCGTCATTAATTCAAGACTAATTACCTACATAGATCTAGTGAAAATACTCACCTGGCACCAGAATCTCTTATAGAATGACCGCTACGTGTCTTTAATGGGTCTGAGAACAAAATCTTACACGTTGTACGGATAAGGGTTAAAGAACATATTAATTTACTACTGCACATGAAATTTTCGGGTTACCGACTCTACTTCACCAGGATTATCTAATACCGCTTGTCTTGTGCCTCCTTCATTCGTCTACGGGTTTCTGAACGCAAAAGCTTAAATAAGTTAATTTGACTAAGGCTGCGCCATTCCTGCAAAAGTATTGCGCACTACTGGGTTAACCTGCTAGATTTCAATAGTCATATATAAAAATAAAAATATATAATATAAGAATTTCTTTTAATTTTCAAATGGCATTATATTTATTAAAACATATTTGACTATGAATCAGTAAAGATATCGATGTTTTTTCTTTCTTTTTCTACGAGCCAATTGAATATATTATTAAGGAGTTAACTTGAAAAAGGTTGTACAGAAAAAATACAATTATATCTTATCCAGTTATTGTTTATCGTTATATAAAAGGTATGAAAATATAATTTATCAAGGTACTAAGAATAACCTGCCGCTCATAGCAATAACGACATTTGGAAGATCCCATCAGCATGCCTCCGATATTTTCATCTAACTTATTACTCTCAGCAATCGACACAACTTCCCTGTTATCTTCCTTATTCCATGGATAAAAGTGATTATCCAATTCTCGTAAATCATATAACTGTTTCAATGTTTGTAAAGCTGAACTCATTTTCGCTGTGCTAATTGTAGGCATCCATTTACCCTTAAAAGAATACTAAGAGGACAAATTCAGGTATATGATCCAACCTTAGTAACTAGCCTATGTGGAGAATTAATAGGTAATCGTAACTGACATCTATAAAGAGCTTTCTGTGAGTTTTTATCACATTCGATGCTCAATTCGGGAGTGAGTTTTGTGAAACTATCAGTCGGCAGTCTGGCACAATAGAGGTTAACAAGAGCTATTGCCTGACTCAAAGTTACCTGAATAAATGAAATTATAATTTAATCCTGTCGCGATCAAAATAACTCTATACCCGAATAACTGACAACATAAAATAATGATTTTTTGTAGCACAATCAAGAAACAAATAATTTAATAAAAAAGAGCAAAAAAGGAGAAAATGTTTTATCGGTTGTAAAAAGCGTACCTTTTCCTATTATTCTACGAGCCCACTGAGAAATTTATTTGTAAGTTAATAACTAAGTGCAAAAAACAAACCCTTCACTTTTAAAATCAACATTTGAATCTTGGATTGATAACTTACTGAAAACACACGGCAGATCAATACTCAACACTGATATACATTTTTATGAAAGATTATAGATAATTATGAATACACTAAACTGCACCGAGATATAATATAAGAAAAAATCAATAATATCATAATATAGAAACATGCAAACTCACTTTGATGTTATTCTTTATAAGTGCGATAAGATACATTATCATAAAAATATCATAAAAATTTTAAAATCGATAGAAAAATTAAATACTGCACACAAGCACAGAACATAATAAAAATACTTGGAAAACGTTCAGTATGTATAAATGAAGGGATGAGATACTTTTATAATATACCTGTTTCAGCTGAATAATAACTCTGAATAATAAGCTGGCGTGTAAATCAAACTTGATAAGAAAAAGAATAACAATGATGAATCAATTAAAAGATAACGCCAATAAAAAACTCTTCGTACGATATATGAATTAACTTTTAATTTAAACAAATTATTTTTTTATATTAATTTAATTTTGTAATAAATAAACATTTAAAAAATATTTAAATATTTTTAACTAATTTTAAAATTTTATTTATATAAATATTATAATTTTTTATTTAAATAATGTAATATAAATAATTTATATAAATAATGTAATTTATAAATGAAATTATTTTAATAATATTAAAAAAGTTTTTTTAAAAATACAATAATAAAAATTATAATATTTATAAAAATAACATTTTAAAATTAGTTAAAAGTATTTGAATATTTTTTAAATGTTTATTTATTACAAAATCTAATTAATATTAAAAAAATAATTTGTTTAAATTAAAAGTTAATTCATTATATTTTTAGTTGGTTTTGTGTACCTGAAGATGACAGTTATGCTGTCGAAATATATCGTACGAAGAGTTTTTTATTGGCGTTATCTTTTAATTAAATCGTTGCCAAATTTATTTAATTATGAATACAAATTCGAGATTTTCTGGATATGTTTGCAGGGTTCGGTTGACCAGATAATTAAATTTCAGATAATTAAATTGAGGTTTATTGGTTGTATTATTATAATTAGGGACAGGAAAATATACAATAATGTTTTCAATGCATATAAATGCATTAAAAACAATAATGCATACCATAAAATTATTGATGCTGCACATAAAGAAAGTAATAGAAATCAATCAAGATTACCAAGTTAAACAACTTATTTATGTTTTTAACTTTCTTCATACAATAACTATATATCAATTTGAGCGCTGACCATTTTGTTTCGTCTCAAAAAGTTTGTAGAAGAATTTGGGGAAAGATATTTCAAGAGAGGGATTGACTTTTTAATATGTAAGGTATGTGACAGAAATGTAACAGCAAACACGCGCAGTCAGGTAGTGCAGCATATAAATTGTTTAGAACATCAACGGAAATTACTAGATTTCCCCGAAGAATAGAGTGAAGTTTCAACTGATGAATTTGAAGATCTTGATTATGTACCCAGTGAGTCGACTGTAGAATTTATAATGGATTTGGAAAATCACTAGTTGACTCAGACATACCAAAAGAAAAGATAGAAAATCCAGCTTTTAATGGTTTTTGAGAAAATATACCAGTGCATTTTCTTTGAGGAAAACCTAAGTAAAGAAGATTTATGAAGAAAAGATGAATACAATAAAAAGCAAAATAAGCTGAAAGTTTGGCTGTCCGTTAATGAGAGCACAGATACATACGGTAGATTTATTGTCAGTGTTATTAAAGGTATTTTATCTGACGATTCAAGGGAATACGAGTCATTTGTGATAAATACGGGTGTGTTATCTAAGACAAATGCTTCCACAATATCACAATTTGTTGAGGAAAGTATGAATATATTGATACCGAGTGTAATTAATACAAATGTGTTGTTGATGGTTACTGATGCAGCTCCATAAATGAAAAAAGCTATTAACGGACTAAATATTTTATATCCAAACATGTTTTTGACTTGTTTGGCTTATTTGCTTCATCGAGTTTATAAAGAGATTCGTTCATTATTTCCCGAGGTTTATAGATTGTTATCCAATGGCAAAAAAATCCAATGACCGCACTGAAACGTTCAAACAAATTAATCCAGAAGTTCCCATGTCACCGAAAACTATAATAACTCGTTGAGGAACCTAGATTGAAGCTGTTTCATATAATGCAAATCACTTGGAATGTTTTAAAAATGTGATTGGAGTACTTGATGAAGATGATGCAACAGTATATTTTAGTTGTGTATTTGCCTGTCCTAATTATAATCAACCTAGCCGAGATATTAAATAAGGTTGTGCTATTGTGACATTTTTCAAACGTTTAACATTTCATAACGACATTTTGCAAAAAGAAATTTGTAATGAAAATAGATGGAATTCAATTCAACCTATGTTAGAGACGTTTTTAAGATGTAGTAAGCCCATCGAAGAGACTTTAAAAGAATTAAATGCTTGGTAATTCAAGGAAGCGATTTGAAAGTGGTTAAACAGCTGTGCTCCATTATGCAACCATTGTTACTCACGGTACTTGCGTTGGTTAGAAGGGATGCAAATTTAATAACTGTCAATTAATTTTTCTATTCAAAAAGCCAAATTATATTGATATAACAAATTTTTCGAAAGCAAGATTGTGTTCACGTGAGAATACTCTTTGTTATCCTGTCTTTTTCAGCAAAAAGTACCAACAAAATCAATATTAAATTTTGATTCGAGTATTTTAAATAGATTATTCAATGCTGTAATAAATAATATTGCCAAAGATAGAGTAGAAAAACAATTTTTTACTTTTATTTTTTATTCTTTTTGATTTTTTTACGTTTTGTTTTTGTTTAATTTTAATATTCTAAATAATTTATTATTTTATGTTTCCATTTGCCTTATTATTTAATCCGCTAAAATATTTTATTAAATAATTGATAAGATATTTATTTTTTGGAGAAAAACACAATTTTATTAACTTTTTGTCTGTTGATGGCATTGATTATCAATGCAAAATAAATATATAAATTACTGCGACATGTATCGGTAAATTCGACAAGGCACATTATAGTTTCTGGTATACAAGATTCATTGCGATGGATCTCATGATACACCTATTTTTAGAGTGAAACATCCATATGTTGAGATGATCAATATATTTATTGTTCATTACTTTTCCTTATAGTCAATGACAATGTAACCCTTTTCTATTTTCTTCAGTGACAAGGTTCAGTGAAAGGTTTTAAGTGAAAATTAAATTAAACTATTTTTATTAGTCAAAAATCATTATTTTATTTTTAAGGATTTTTTTATGCATAACTAGATTTTTATATAAGTAAATTCTTATCATACTTCTTGAGAATCTATCCCGGTTGATTGAATCGGGTTTTCCAGTGAATTAACATCAATATTTACGACTGGATTTTGATTCATATGATCATCTGATTTATGACTCGACACTTTGTTTATTCTATTGATGATCCCAGTTTCCACTTTCCGGTAACTAAAATTGATTTCCATGCATTAGATCAGAACTTTTCAGGATTTTAACATATTTAAAAGAATTTTTTTCTAGTTTTAACCTCTGATATAAAGAATTTTTTTTATTGTTTGACTATGATTCAGATGTGTTAGATATTGTGAAAACATCTTCATTTAATTCAAAATTTGTATTCATTCAAAGTTCAAAAATTTATTCAAATCAAAATTATATCTTACATATTTCCTAAAATTTAAACCAATTAACAACGGCATTTAAATTTTATTTTAGTTAATAATTATTATTATTTAAATTTTATTTTATTTAGTAATTAATTAATTAAAATTTTATTTTATTTAGTAATTAATTTATTTAAATTTTATTTTATGTTATATTTTAATAATTAATATATTAACTTATAATCAGATATTTAAAATATTTAATCTAATTTATCAAAAGTTAATTTAAATCTTATTTTTTAATTTTAATCATTTTAAAACTTAATTTATGTCAGTTGATAATTATGCTTAAATATCCTCACAAGATGATTTATTGATATTCACAAATTGAAAAAAAACTGTGCCGAAAATTTGTAAATATATCAATAAAACATCTGATTAATAGTCAAATAATATATATATATATATATATATATATATCCAGTGACATTAAGAATTTATTTTTTTGTTGACTATTAATCATTAATATCAATAAAACAGTTATAATTACAGATTCATAGTAAAAATAAATAAAAATCCATATTTTTATTTTTTAATAATGTTTGATATTTTTGATATTTTTTTTACAATACGGATTATTCATACACGAGCATTCAATAAATATTTTATCTTTTTAAATTTCAAACATTATTAAACTTCTAAAAATTCAACTGACTATACACAAAGCGAAGTTCAGATAAATTCCGTTTTATAATGCAAGTTGAAACATAAATCAACTTATTGGAATTTATTTTTTGTGAAAATTTAAAGGATTTCCGCTATTTCTGAAATGGTATGCAAAGTTATAAAGTTTTAAGAGTTGAATTATGATTCTAAATCAATTATGATTGAAAATTAAATCATTATTCAAACTTATAATTATAACTTTTGACCTACAAGCTCATGTATATTATTATTAATAATGATTATGAATATTCAGGAATTGATTTATTTTATGATAGCTTATTTTTCGGAAATTAATCAAAGGTCTTTAAAATATTTCTTTCCATAATTTAAAGACACGCTGGGAGTCAGATCTGTAATTGGTAATTTAATAATCACTAACAAATAATAATAACCCAACAATTTAAATAATATCAATACAAATTATATTGATTGAATATTATTTATATAATGACTTATTAGATATTATTTAATGAATAATATCAATAAATTCAATGTTGATTGAATATTATTGAAATGGATTGCGATCTATTCACCAAATGCCTCACAAAACACATTTCCGCAAATATTATCACAGTTTTGATATATAGTATTAGATATTAAAATTGTGCAAAATAATCGATTATGACAAAATGAATTTAACAATGCTAAAATCGGAAATTTGTATAAAACATAAAATTCCCATCATTAGAATCGTATATTTATCTTCATTTAGATTTCAACCATAGATTAATAGTTATAGACGGAATCTAGATAAAGATAAATAAAATTCTGAATTATAATTAAGGAAAAACGAGTAGGATAAAAATCGGAGGGAAAAAAGACTTTCTGGTATTAATTGATAAAGATTAATGAGAAAAGATTATTCCTAGAAATTCTCACAGGTAATATGCGAGGAGATTGCTAGAAGCAGGTTTATTATATGCAAAAAATATTTCGATCTAAGTTATCAATCAGACATGTTAGAATACCATAAAATGGGTACCGAGCGTCACAGAAAACTAAAAATTTGGCTTTTGTAGGGAGTAACGGGGAATCGAAAATGGGTGAGACAAATAAAGTAAAGAAGTTGGAAAAAGAATTTGAAGGCTAAAAAAAGAAGCTATGAAAAGGTAATATTATTATTTTTATTTTGAACAGGCAAGATATATAGAGAGATTATTTTGTGATTTATTTATAACTCTTCCATTTAAAATTGAATTTTCATAAATAATTATCTAAATTTCATAAAGCGATTAATTAATGCCACTTAATTGAATCAATTAATGTCAATTAAATGTCACTTACTCCTCTAGATGAGACAAAATTGAGTGTTTATCTTCCTTTGAAATCATATGAATCAATTTAGCTTTACTCCGATCGCTCAAGTGGCTAATAGCATCAGCTACCGAAGAATTTGCCTTTCGTAGCATACTAGCGGCATTTGTAATTATCCCTACTCTAGATTTACATGAAAAGTATTGCTGTAAATTCAATACGGGATCAAATCGGATGACGAGGTTACACTTTTGCAGGTCAAATTTAAAGTTATCAAGAATCTGTGTTGTCACTAAGCAATTGATTTGGCCTTTTCTAAATTTGTTTATAGTCTCTTCTTGACCCAATGATACAGATCCAGTAGCATCATTATTTTTGTTTACTCCTTGATTGTCTGCGTGCTAGTAAGAGATTTTAATATGGAAATTAGGTCTTACTACAAACAGTAAAAACATGTCCAGGGTGCAAGAAAAACAAATCTGGATCCCAAATGCATAACTCATCCAACAACCGACTGAGTGCGTATGCAGTAAAAGAGCAATTGACGTAGATCAAACAACAGAGTTTATTGAAGTTTTCATTAGAAGAATCACTCGTTGTAACCTCTGGAACAACAGCACGAAACAAAAATCTGTTGGCTGATAATTTATTAACTGGATCTGGTATTCCTAATATACGAATAGCGTTTCGATTTATATTATGTAAATTAGGTGATGGAAAATTTAGAAATTTATTAGGAAATTTAAAGGGCATAAAATGCTGTAGGTGAACAAGTACTATTATCGGCACAGATATTGATAATGTTATAAAAAAGTTAATACAAAATAGAAATTATTTAAACAAGCTAAATTTTTTTTATATTAATAATAATAAATAATAATAAATAATAATAATAATAATAATAATAAATAAATAATAAATAATAATAATAATAATAATAATAATAATAATAATAATAATAATAATAATAATAATAATAATAATAAAATAATAATAATAAAATTAATAATAATAAATAATAATAATAATAAATAATAATAATAATAATAAAAATTAAAAGAAAATGCCAATAAAAGACTCTTTGTACGATATATTTCGACAGCATAACTGCCATCTTCAGGAACAAAAAACCAACTAAAAATATTATGAATTAACTTATATTTAAAACAAATAAACACTTAAAAATATTTAAATACTTTTAACTAATTTATAGAAATGTTTTAAATAAATATTATAAATATTTATCTATATTATAATTTTAAAATAAATTGTTTTAAAGAAATATTTAAATTATTAATATTATTAAAATAATTTAATTTATAATATATTTCATTTTTATTTTAAAATTATAATATAGATAAATATTTATAATATTTCTTTAAAACATTTTTATAAATTAGTTAAAAGTATTTAAATATTTTTAAGTGTTTATTTATTAAAATATTCAATTAATATAATATAAAAAAAGAATTCGTTTTAAATATAAGTAAATTCATAATATTGGTGTTTTATTGGCGTTTTCTTTTAATTATGTCGTTGCAAAATTTATTTAATTATCTATTTACAAATAATAATACAAATAATAATAATAATAATAATAATAATAATAATAATAATAATAATAATAATAATAATAATAATAATAATAATAATAATATATCAGATTAGTGACTAGCAAAATAAGCCCTTGCTGCGAAGTAATAATTGTATTATTGAAAAAAGTTTCGATTATTAAATAATCGATTATTAATATTAAATAAGCCTATAGAAAGTTAAACCCAATTGCATAAAAATTGGTTTTGAGTTGTTTTTTACTAATTGAATTTATTAATCCTACTCTATTCGCTATATATAGTGAATTGGCAGATGTTTTTTTAAAGCAATCCATTAATTTTCCAAAGATGTCTCCTAGATTTATATTTAGATAAAGTATTTGTTCGAGAATCAAAATCATCATATTTTCCAATCACAAATGAGTTTCTTATCCATTCGTGTTTTGACATGTCCAAATCATCACTACTTCAATAAACTGGTCAAATGATTATATATAAAAACTTTCTATTTCATCTACAGAGCAGGTTATTCCAAAATTTTGAAACTTGCCAAAGTTATTTTTTTCTAACTATTTATCCAGAATTCCAATTTTTTTCATGAATGCAGAAATCTTGTCTTTTTGAATCAGACCATGAATTTGAGGCCATTACATTGGTTTATTTAAAGCACTGAGTTTTTGAAAAATATATCTACTAAATAAGCAAGTTTTACTAGGAATTTTGTGTCATTAAACAATTTTGTTTCATTTCTAATAATATCAGTCTGAAACATGGCAATCTCTTCTTTTAGATCAAAAACTCTTTGAAAGATTTTAGAACGAGAAAGCTAACGTACCTTACAATAATATAGAAGTGATCTTTATTATTAAAATCAAACAGCCTTGACAAAGCAAGCGATGCAAATTAGGAAAGTTGTAAAGAATCCGCAGTGCTATTAAAGAGACAAATTTTAGGTCACGCGAGTAAACAATTCTTTAATCAATCCTAAATTCTTGTACCGTGTTATATGAGGGACGCTTTTCTTTATAACCTAATATAAATGCCGCAAAGACAATCATGCGTAATTTTCGTGATACCAGTCAACTAATAAATCAAAGAAAATGAAATAGAAAATTAAAACAAACGGAAAAAGTTTTGAGAAAATTTAAAAACTGTATTGTTATTGTTATTTCCGATTTTGGAACAGACTAATTACATTCCTAAATTTTATTAAGCATGTCATTCTACAAATCGATATTGTTTATAATAAAATTTGGGCTTTTAAGTATTAAAAAACAAAAATTTGCATAATTGTTTTATAAAATCGAAACCATCCTAATCTTTGGTTTTTTGTATTAAACCTTTATTTGCATATTTTAAATATATTTTCGTCACATTTTACGAGATTGTTTTGATTTGGAAATGGCATGTATTCATTTCTTTTCAATCACTTTAGACCAGTGATTCCCAAAATGGTCTACATCGAACCCTACGGGTCGATTCCGAAGGGGTCCATGGCAGCAAAAACAGAACTTAGCGGTGCATGACAATGAATTCAATTTAAGCATGCCGTGTCCGAAATTTTGGCAGATAGTGCTTATGTACTTGCATAATGCTTTCTTATAATAGGACTATGAATTACCTGTGAAGTAAAATATAACCTTACAGAAAGAGCTAATTGGTATAAGTAAAAATGAATAACTTAAGGCGGAGTTCAAAAAATAATACTAGAAATTCAGGCTTCAAAAAGATATACCCTAAACGTATCCTATATTATGAAATATTGGGAGAAAACTTTTGATATCTTTTCAATCTTCATATCTAATAGAAAAGGGTTTCAGTTTGTTTGTAAATCTCATCATAAAGAAGAAACAGGTTGAAAATTACTTTCCGATGAGATTTAAAGTTGAATTTAACTAAATTGAAGTCAAATATTGACGCTTTGCATTCAAATTATAAGATTTATCAATTGATTAAAAGAATTGTTTTTTTAATGTATCTATTTTATGATAATGGTTATCGATTTCCACTTTATATCGTTTTAATTGATATGAAACTATAAATATACACAAATTTTCAGTTTACAGTTTCATTTCATAAAAGATACTGTCAAAATGAAAGTTTCCGTGTAGCTTATTTCCGATACTTTTGTGGATGTTCTATTTTAGGAAATCAGAGGGTCACCGAAAACCGAAAATCTTGTCAATGGGTGTACGGGACAGAAAGGTTTGACATCCTCTGATTAAAACGAACATTAACAATTAGTTAGTTATTATTATAAAATCATTTTTGCATTATTATAAAATTAAAAATCATTATTAAAATATTATAAATTCATCATTAAAGTATTATTTTTAAAAAAATGATTGAGCAAGAAGGAATCGAAGTGTGATAACGAAAGAAACTATCAACAACTTCATCCGTTTGGTTGAAAAGGATAAAGAAAAGAAAAACATGGAAATTGCCAACACTTTAAGAATATCATTAAGTGCCGTTGGTAATTTACTTAGACTATGGAGGAGTGGAGAGTTCGCTGATATGAATAAAGTCGAAACAAGTGGTCAAAAAAGAGCAAAATATAGGACGTCAAACTCTGAAGCTCGCCCTATAACTGCAAACTCCTAAATTTCAGACTGTAGCTTCACCCTCAAATCTTTGATGAAAATTTACTTTCGATATCATTATCCACAATTTCGAGAACTATTAAAAAGATGGAAAAAATTAGTTTAAGTCCCCGTTGAAGGAAACTGCACAAAAGTTATAAATGAAAGAGAGGTTTATTGTAGAGAACTTTCGAACATAAATAATGACAAGATGGTACTTTTAGATAAAATGTGAATCAAATTACATACCAGCTAAACCCATGGATATTCTCCTCTTAATACTACAGTTCCAGTTAATAAGGGGAGAAAAATAAGTGTAATCTGCACAATATCAATTAACGGTATTATTGGCCATGAATCAATTATTGGTTCTTATAATACAGAATTGTTATTGGTGTTTATTAGCGATAAAGTAATCCCTAATCTTATGAACAGTACTATGTTTTTGATTATGAACAATGCGCGATTTCATCATTCTAGGGTTATTTCTGAGCTTCTACAAAGTAGCATAGGAAGTGGTCAAAAGTCGATATACATTCTGTGATATTTCTGTAACTTCCTCATTACAAGCTAAAGAAAAAATGGTAACGTTCTTAATAACGAAGATTTGACAGTACAACCTTTTTATACCAATATAAGACAATTTATTGCTATTGGCCTGTCAAGAAATCAATTTATATAAAAAAATTTATGCTTAAATAATAGTTTTTATTTTTTAATTTTCATAATACTATTAACTTTTATAATAATGCAAAAATGATTTTATAATAATGCAAAAACGATTTTATAATAATGCAAAAATGATTTTATAATAATGAAAAAACGATTTTATAATAATGCAAAAACGATTTTATAATAATGCAAAAACGATTTTATAATAATGCAAAAACGATTTTATAATAATGCAAAAACGATTTTATAATAATACAAAAATGATTTTATAATAATGCAAAACCCTGTACCATAAATTATATTGTGTTTAATTTCAAACTATTCATGGTAATTATATAATTTTACATCCTTTTTGTTTATTTTATATATAAATTTCATTTTTTCTCCTTTCTGATAAATTTATTGCTAATTTTTGATAAGATTTATTTTTAAATTCTGAGAAAATAAAAAAATGTATAATTATAAAAATCCCAGGATATTCAATAGCAACCATATTTACCATAAAGAGAATTTTAAATTATTCGTTGAATAAGAAAGTCTGATAAAAAGTAAAATTTTACCTCGATGTTTTTTACAATGACTTTTTCTCTTAGAAAATGTTCTAGTTCTAAAAGTCGGTCCACCTCTGTCTACAGATGGATTTTCATCATCTGTTGGAACGCTTTCATTTTCTGAAGTATCGAAATCAGAATCCTGATTTTCCTCAGACAATTCCTTATTTCTGAAGTCATGAGGTTTTATTAAATATTTTTTAAGACAAAAACTAATACAGAGATTCAAGACTACTGGCTGATGACATTGTTCCACAATCGGAATCTTTCGATGAAGAAGGAAGCTTAATTGCTTCAATTTTGAAATTGAGGGACGGTTTGTATAATTTTAATTCCTCGACAAGATATTTGACTTTGCTAGACATGACAGTTTGAAATTCACTGTAATCTGCCATTCTATCGATAAAATAAAATCAATATCTGATATGTGCTAATACTCAATTTCGTCATGGAATATGTAAAGAATTGAAGTGTTACCCATCAAAAGTTGTTGAACAGAGTCGTGATATCTCATTCATCAGTGAAGTGATGTTACGCATGATTCTTCCGATCTCATCCTCCATTGATGGATCGAAAGATGATTTTTCCCCATTTATTGTACACAGCTCATTTAAAGTGTTTTTCCTTGTAAAACTCAATCGCAATAAATGACGAATAAAAGCTCTTGCAACAGTCCAACAGCACCAGATTCCAAGATTGTCAAGGATTTCCTTAATTTTTATTTTATTTACAAACAGTGACAGTGAAAGTCTATCTACAGTTAATTATGCGAAATTATTAAGTGACCATAACATATGATTATGGATAGAATTAGTGTTCAACTTCATTTTATTTATAATACAGATCGATATTGTTAAAATAGTTTATAGAAAATAATAAAATACAATCGATATATACATATATAATTACCGTTGTACGCATGTCCTTCGACTTAGGAGCAACAATCATATTTCTAAACTTAAAGCTTTACGGACTTTTTTGTGTTTCACTTCTGATTTCTTTATATTTCTTTATTTTCTACAAAATTTGACTAGGAATCAAATTTATCTAAGCTATTTACAAATTTTCGGCACAGCCTTTTTCAAGTGATTTCGATCATTACTTATTTATTTTAAAAAATATGAAAAAAAAAAATTTTATATTTTATATTGATTTTATTGGTTTTAAATTTAATTTTAATTAATATTTTTTTAAATTATCTCCTAAATAAAAAATTTTTCAAATTACATTAGTTGAATATTGATGGTTAGTTTGTGTTTTTTGATAAAAAAAATAGTTTCTGCAGCTTGTCTTTGTAATGTATTTTTGAACGCGTCTTGTAGTATTTGGCATTTTGTTTCGTGTATTAGTGGCGCTGAATTGTGTACTTTTTCCCAGTGTTCGTGATAATAACACATTGCAAAGACAAGCCGAAAAACCTTTTATTATCAAAAAACACAAACCAACCATATATATATATTCAACTAATGTAATTTGAAAATTTATTTTTTATTTGGGTGGATAATTCTAAAATAAATATTAATTAAAATTAAATTTAAAACCAATAAAATCAATATAAAATACAAAATATATAAATTTTTCTATTTTTTTTTGAATAAATAAGTAATGATCGAAATCACTTGAAAAAGCCTGTGCCGAAAATTCGTGAATACCTTTAATAAATCTGATAAGGTATCACTACTCGTAACAGCTGTAGTGACGACTACACATCCTCTAACATTATCGAATTTAATATTGCAGTTGGTATGTTACATTTGCACGGTTGGCTTGTGCGCTGGTTTACCGTTAAGATAACAGTTTTGAAATTATTCTGTACAAATTTGTTTGTTTGGTTTTCCATAGTTTATTTTGGTCATAATTGTATTGTGAAAATGATCCCTGTGAAGGAAACGACTGGAAAGGAAAGAAGTAGAGATGAATATGGTAAAAGTGAAAAATGGAAATAGTCGAGAAGTACGACAAAGCACACGAGTGGCTGGGATTGAAAGATTTTATAAAATGTCTACGTTTTGGATTTGTATGTTATTAACGAAGAAGAGTGAAATGAAGCAGTTAAATTCAGGTGTAGAAAAGTTACTTCTGTTGTGAATAAACGAGAAGTAGCAAGAAGGTGTTTCTGATTGTGCCGATTGTAATTCCGATACCGATTGTGTATAAATTTTAATTCGACTTTTTAAACGCGACTTGTCATAATTGGATATTTTTACTTGGCTCTTCTAAATACGCTTAATGTTTGCATTGGGTATTATAATATAATTAAGTGATGCACGTTTTGTTTCGTCGCTAATCTATATTTATCTAGAAAAGTTTGTTGTCTTTTGACTTCTGTTTTTTTTGTAAGTCAGAATAATTCCCCGTTATCTGTGAATTAATTATTGATCTTGAACAATCGGCTCTGGATGGGCAACCGATTTCCGATTGCGACATTTTGCTCCTATAATCGGCCCGATTTTGTGAATGTTACGGATTAATCGGTCGAGCTCTAATCCGAGAGTTTGATCAAAGAAAAGCTGAAGGTTTTGTATGCCGGCATCGTAAGTAAAGTATAATGTAAGACGATAGAATAATGATTTTAATAAGAGCAGAGAGTAATTTGATAAGTTTAGAACAAGTAGTATTAAAAAGATCAAGGAATTTAATGCATGGTGATAAAATGGTAGGATACAAGTGATAATAAAACGGAACCAAATTGCTAATTATATTTTTCAAAGGATGAAAAACTTTTCTATAAATATTCTTATTAAATTTATAAACATTTAAATTATTAAATATTTTATATTGACTATAAATCTGTATTTATTTTAGGTCGATGTCAGAATTAAATAAGAATAACCACCAACAGAATTGTTTAAACATTATTTAAAATTGAGTCCATTACACTTTCAATAAATTCAAATATTCCTGACATTAATCGATTTTTTTTCAAAATCTTTAATCTTCACTATTTATCGATTATTTTCAATATTTTGCTCACATTTTATAGATAAATGTATTTTGAAAAACTTTTATTGATGTTATTAGTAACATGGTTTATATTTTTCACTATTTATCGATTACTTGGAATTTATTTTTTTCTAAATTTTCTAAATTGGATTCAAAGATTTTTTGATATAAATCTTTTATTGAATATTTTTAAACTTTTCCATCATTTTTATTATATCAATATATTCAATAAAACTTTTTGAATTTTTTTCAATATCTTCACTATTTATTGATTATTTTCAATTTTGAATCTTAATTACTGTAAAGTCAATATATTCAAATTTTACTTGGAATTATCAATTAAATCATTCATCGATTATAATATTTTTTTATATATCAAGCAATTTTAGGATTATCGATATAATCTTTTTATCGATTATTTTCAGTTTTTATCTTCGTATAAAGCTAAAATTGTATTATATCGATTGTGAAAATTTTTTTAATTTATAAAACTATACTTAGATAAATCAATAAATTTTAATTTATAGATTATTTAATTGATTATTTAATTAGATTATTATTTTATCATGTGGAAAATTCACATAAATGTCATTTGGAAATGCGTATTAAACCAATGAAACTTACTCTACATTTCAGGCAGGAATTGAGGCAATATGAGAATATCTCTTCAGAGGCATTGTTTTCCCCGATCTGGATTATTGTGTAAGGTAATTGTTGAATTATTGAATGGATAATTAAATTATTGAATTGATATTTAATCATTGAATTGAATATTAAATTATTGAATTGATAATTAAATTATTAAAATTGATAATTATTATTATTGAAATTGATATTTAATCATTAAATTGAATATTAAATTATTAAATTGATAATAAATAGCAAAACCATTTTTTAATGTGCTCAAGTATTTGTCAAGTCTAATAAATATGTTTTTGGACATTTAAACTGCTTAACGTGATATTCTTTATAAGTTCTTTCAATTTTATTGGGTTACACCTTTTATCGCTTTTTTAAAAATGTTTCTTAATTATTTGCAGTATTAGATTTAAAAAATATAACGAAAATCCTGCTTAAAAGTCTATAAATAGTGAAATAATTATTTTAAAGTGCATGTCGAAAGTTCTATCCGTTTCTATTTCTTAGGGCAAAATATTGCCGAAATTTTCAACCGAATCAACAATAATCAATAATTTATTTAAAATAAAGTAATCAATAGAAAACAAATATAATAAATAAATGATCGATATGTGATAGCTAAATTGAAGAAATCGATATAGGAGAACTAAATTGAAGAAATCGATATAGGAGAACTAAATTGAAGAAATCGATATAGGAGAACTAAATTGAAGAAATCGATATAGGAGAACTAAATTGAAGAAATCGATATAGGAGAGCTAAATTGAAGAAATCGATATAGGAGAGCTAAATTGAAGAAATCGATATATGATAGCTAAATTGAAGAAATCGATATATGATAGCTAAATTGAAGAAATCGATATAGGAGAACTAAATTGAAGAAATCGATATAGGAGAACTAAATTGAAGAAATCGATATAGGAGAACTAAATTGAAGAAATCGATATAGAAGAGCTAAAATGAAGATGGATTACAGCATTAAAGGTGAAAAGTTAACAATAATCAAATCAGGAAAGGGTCGTAAAGATCTAATGAACTTTATTGAATTTCTAATTCAACCAATCAAATAACTGCATAGATAAATTTAATAAATAATTCAGTTATCAACTGATTGTATTGGGAGATATTCTGGAGTTGGATTGACGGCGCCTAAACAGCGAACCCCTTTGTCAGAAAATCAAATCACTACTTGTGCAATATTGCTCAGAAATCAGAGCTTATCCAAAAATCTGCCGGAATGTGTTACTAATATCTCAAAAATTGTAAATGTGGTAAAACATATTTGCGGCAGGCGGGCGGGCAAGACATCCAATAAGTTCCTCCAATTGCATTATCAGCCAATCGCGTTAGTCCTTGCAAAATGTACATCAATTCCAATAAGACATTCCATTATCAGCTCATTTGATGCTGAATAAACATCGAAATGTGGCGGAAGGACTCAGTAAACCCTCAACCTATAATCAGCCAATTAAATCGCTTCCTGTAAAATGTTTCCTAATATCCATTAGGAAATCGGTAGTTTTATCCGAGAACGAGTAAGAACTGAATTTGTATCTCAACAATCAGAAATATGACAAAGATTTTACTATGAAAAGTACAAATCCTTAAAAACTCACTATCAACCAATCAAATCGCTCCTTTTTGTGATATACCTCAATATGAATTGTAAATTAGATAGTTTTGTCCACAATCAGTCAAAATATTCAAAATATTAATAAATATAGCAAGATAAACATGAAATAAACCCAATAAACACGTTATCAACCAATCACATTGCACAATCACAAATATTCCTTAGGAAATCGATAATATTATACAAAAGCTTCCTTGCTATTATTACTATCTAAATAATTGAAAATATATCGAAATATTTGCGATTGAAAGCGCCAGTGCTAAATAAACCTCAAAACCATTTTCAGCCAATCAAATCACGAGTTACCAAAAATTTCTCAACATTTGTTAGAATCAGCAGTTTTATCCCAAAACCAGCAAGAATCATAATTATATTTCAATCATTATACGTATAATACTATATTTGCGGCGGGTGAGTGCGAGGCGGGGGGGCAATGCTCGATGAGCCCCCCGTATCCATTATCAACCAATAAAATCCCTCCCTGTAAAATATCAACTAGAAATTAAATGTTTCCGTCACAAATCAGTCGTTATTCAAAGCAAGAATGGATATTAATATACATTAGTACCGTTGGGGGGGGGCAATTGCCCCATCCTTAAACCCGCCAATCAAATCGAGCCTTACATAAAGTCCCTCAATGTCCATGAGAAATTCGATAGCTTGATTCAATTTGTCCCTGACAATTCGACTGATCTTAATCTCCTCGGTTGATTCATCATAGAATAGCTGCTGCTCAGTGACGGAATTTTGAAAATTTAATTGCAGTAAATTCTGAGATCCGATATCAACATGGCAATGCAGTAAGCTTTCGATTTCTTGCAGTTGCATTTCAATCTAAATAATGAAAATGGATTTTGTAATTAAATTAAATTCGGTTTTTGTTTTTTTAATTTACAATTTGAAATCAACTGTGAAATTGAATATAAATTACCTTTCCTTCCAAACTGATTTGATTAATAATTGCATTGTTTAATCCAAGAACGTGAATTTTTGAAATATTGTTTATCAAACTAACTAAATATCGTAATTTATTGTCAATTTCTAATATATCAAAACAATCATCAATCACAAGCAATATGGTCTGGAAATATTTATATTGATTACAACTGATTGAAAAGTTTACCTTTTCAAAAGCAGATTTCCATATGTTTTCATCGTGGTCAATAACTGATAAGTAATTCACCAAAGAAATATAATTATTCTTTTTCATTTCAAAATCATCCATGTATTCTACTAAGTTAATATTTGGCTCACAGTGTCGTTTGATTACTTCAGTGAAATATTTAAGTCTATTATCATCTAAAATACATTAAATAGAATCAGTAACCGAATTTTATAATATACCTTTCACAAGAATCATAATATTCTTTTTATCGTATTTTATATATTTTCTAATAAGTGAAATCACCATAAAAGATTTTAAAACTTCATTATCTGAACAAATAGAAACACTGTTGTTAAAAGCATTGTCAATTAAATCGGTCTAAATTTTTTAATAGAAAATAAAATAAGTATTGAAAATACTTGATAATCTCTTGAAATGAAATCGTCATTTGATTCTTCCAGTAATTTTAAAGCGATTTTATTGGTATCTTTTTTTATAACCATTTTAAAATATATTTGAAAAATTTCAAATATATTTTTAATATATAAACAAGAGTCTTGTGAATCTTAAATCATAATGTCTATATTAATTCCTTTGTTGTTAAGTTTGTCTATGTATTATTAAAATTGTCTTGTTTTTATGAATTTTAATATTAACATAACTTGTATTTAGTTTCTGAATTCCGATTTAAATATATGAATTAAAAGTTACATTGTATCTGTGATCAAAACAGAGTTTTTCAACAAATTATGTGTTTCCAAGTTATTGTTGACAATATCACTGAAAATGTGCGGGGTTAACTTTTGCTTTAAAAATCACTTGATTATATCCTAAAAGGTAGGCTATTGTTTCGCTTTAGGCTTTTACTCGTGTTGGACCAGAACAGGATTTTGTTTAAGTGAATCGGTAATAGCACACAAACATAACACGCAGATTTAAAATCAGACCCATAAAACATCAAATAACCACTTTAAAATACGAGAAAGAAATAATTAAAATCGAAAACATAAAAACGTTGGAGTTGTCGGTGAATTCGAATAGAAATTATTTTCGATCTGACTCCAAGCGTGCTTTAAACAACAGTAACGAACTCCAAGCGATATAAACTTTATTGATTTATACACTTTATTTCCACTTTAAAATGACACAACGAATTATCAATCGATCACACTTAGTGCTTATTGCGACCCTTCAGGAAGAATAGCATTTTTCGGATCAATTAGCTTTACAATCATTTGACTACTGCGATGGGTTTCTGAGATCGGTAACTCTGATTTAGTTGCTTCGCTTTGCTTTGACATTGCTTAATTTCTGTTTCAAATTTCTCTTTAATTTCTTTTTTGTCTTTCTTTATCTTCTGCAATTCTTTGTCTCCTGCAAATTTCTTGTCTCTCGCAATTTTTGTCTTTCACAAGTTTTGCCTTATTTTTTGTATGTTGATTTCAATTGCGCTTCCTTTTTATACTCCATCATTCAATAACACTTACTGATGTCTAATAGAATTTCTGATATCTTTTAACGCTAATTCATTTTGGGCCACCATGATCACTGACAGCTGTCCAGATAAATAATTTTTTGGAGATGCCCTTTCCTGGATTTTCAAACAATATTTCTTCCCTTATCTTGAAAGGGCTTTCGAGATAATGTGCGAATTTTGTTTTTGTTTTTGTTTTCCAAAATTTGCACTTGTTAATTATAAATGACCTTCTTTGATTTAATTGTCTGTTTTTATTGATTTTCTCTTATTCCTTTCTCGTTGTTCAACATTTCTTTTTCATTCTCCTTTTATGAGGCTCCAGAACCACATATTACTCACTTCTCATTGTTTCCCCCAATCATTTTACATTTTTATTAATTATTTTATTTCATTATTTAGGTATCCTCAACAAAAATAAATTAAAATAATAACAAGATGCACCAAGATCATCACAAAATAAACACAGAAATAACATGAAAACACAAGAATTTGACCGAAAATTGACAATTTACTTAAAGAAGTAAGAGTTCATGAAAGATAGAACAAAAATTAAATAATTGGAATTGGAAACAATTCAACTAAAAGCTAAAGAATTAAATTGTCAAATTAAATTATGAAAATAATAAAATTAGAGTTAGATTACACAGATAATCACAAGGTCAAATTTTGTTTTATTGCACTAAATTTTACAAGCAAGGTTGGGGTCACAGAACAGGTATATATGCCGATTCATTTTCACAGAATTTTAACAAAAAAAACCATACAACACACCAAAACTATAGTTGGACTTTGTTTAAAACCTTAGTTTGAAATAGCAACTATTTTTCACTCGTGAAAGACTCGTTTTCAGACAACCTAGAAAGACTTTTCCATACAGTGTTCAAGCATCTTAAACGTAAGCACTACATGACACTTGTATGAGAAAATGTTAATTGTATGTCATTGATGATGCCAATTATGATATGCAGACTATACTATGAATAAATGCTTCAATGAAACATGTTTTATTTGTCGAAATTTTTCCGGCTCACAGCCGAAACAGCACCACAAGTAATTAAAATCTACACACCCAAATCGAGCTGTGTAAGTGCGGTTCATCCGCCAATAACTCGTGCCAGTGAAGGTTCCGGTGTGAGCAACGCAGGAACCCGAACGTCAATATTTTCCGTTATAAGGGAGTTCGGGATGTAGAAGGGTAGTCTTTTGGCTGCTCCTTGACCACACGATTCCTATAAAATCGACCTAAATTTATATCATAACGGCTTAAAATCAGAACACCTAGTAGTCCAGTGGACACTCGTAATATGCTAATATCGACACAAATAACCCTAAGATCAACTAAGGGAATGGAGAGTGGGAGTATCGTAAATGGTTGTTACGTTATAAAATAAAGATGAAATTAAAAAACCCAAATTATAAATTGAACCAAGTTCATAGTTTCAATGTTAATAACTTATTGACGATCAGGTAAAACCGGCAAAGATAGATAAAATAATTAAATAAATAAATGGAGGTATCAATTTAAGGCATTATACAGGTTAACGAGTAAGGTATAAGGACCAGAATAATATATGTACGTAAATAGCAGACGAGTAAAACTATTAAAAGTGCTAAATTTTCCATAATAATGGTGGGTTACGGGGTTTCGTTATTTGTTTAAATCACCTATTGTTGCCCCAGTAACGCCATACAAAATGCTGCTAGCTACCACTCGGCACCCGTTGCTAGGCAACGTTGGAAATGTGTTCGAGTGGGTGGATTGTCCGCAAAAAGTGAGCATTATTACTAATACTGTAATTGCTCGGACAATCCTCGGGTTCACGAGCTGTCGATGGAAGACCTGTGCTCGCTTTGCTCTGTCCCTTGTGTAAGAAAATTCAAACTCAGATTTGTTGACCGGTAGAAATAGAGCGATGGTTCGAGGATGCGGTGCAAGTACTCGTGGTGATGATCTCATGCAAATTTTGACTTGTAGCAGATTACTTGGGATTAAATTAACAATGAACATGGATTTATTTATTCAAACCAAAAAAAAATGCGCACAACATTCATAAATTAATGTGTTTGACTTGGCGGTCGTGCGGCTCGGCGTCGGGCACGCTCCTTGCGTCCCGGCCGACGATTGCTTGATGGAACGGTGGACGGATTGGTAGGTTGTATGACATTAGTGTGGGGATCTCGATACGGCAACTGTGACGGGGCGAAGACAAGCGGATACGTTACCGCTTCCCCCTCACGACAAACTGCCAAGGCGACCTCTAGTCCCCTGATTTGTGTGCGGAGACTCTGATTGAGTTGTCGCTCCTCCGCCCAACCCTTTTGAGCTGCCGTGAGCCTGAGATAGAGGGCCTTCGTCTTTTTCGGGTCCGACCAGGTTGCCTGGATTTGTTGCGCTTCCCGAGTTATTTGGACTATCTGGCTAAGTAGATTCGCGTTTGCACTTCTAGCGTGGTCTAATTCGGCTTGTAATAATTGGATAGTTGCCATTGCTACAATAAAAAAATAAATCTTTAAATTTCTATATGGACTGAAATGAATTTAAATGCTGATTACTACAAACACAGCTACGAAAATGGATCTATTCACGAAAAAAAATTAAAGCGAACGACATTTAAATTTTTTAAATTTTAATAACATTGATAACACAAATAATAGTCTATGTCCTTTGCCCGAGGAATCAGGGTTCCTCGAAGAATTTTTTAACCCCTTCCTCCGGGGAAAAACCTGGAATGACGGGTACCGGTCGTCGGGTATTGCGGGCCGGTCGAGGTGGATGGGTCTCCGCAATGCGTCCGACGAGGATGTCCTCTTCGACATTAGCGAGGTACATCCGGGCTTTGACCACATTTAGGTCGACTTGCTCCTGCACCTTCTCCCATTGAGCGAGTAGGTTCCGCGCGTGGTCGCGGGTTTCTTCGGCAGGGTATTGCTGCTCATTCGCCCTGCGAGGATCATTTTCCAGGCCCAATATCCGCCAAGTGGTTGGATATGGCCTTTTGGGTTGAGGCTCCTCGAAGCTAGTTGCTGGCCGCTCCCTCTTCCAAGCCCGTCGCCATTCGTCTGCTACATGGGCGGGTATCCATTCGAGAGGCATGATGTCTTCTAAAATCTCATTACGGTTATGTAGTAGTATATGATGGGATAAAAATTTTAATCTATCTTAATCGTACTTGGCGTTTTAAGGTCAAATAATATCTGCCGTCGGCTAATTATTGGGAACGATCAATTTAATCTACTCTTATAGGGTGTTTGAAACGAATAGCGATTGATTTTGCGTCTGGCACGGACGTTCCTAAAGCTATCCAAGTTGTCGGTGTGATTTGATGGCTGGTTACTTAGGGTTCCCGGGAAAATAAAGGTTTAATTAGCGCTTTTGAGAAGAGAGACATTGATTACTTCGAAATTTTGGGTTAATACCATTTTAGGTTTATGCAAAATAATTCCTAATATAAAAGCTGATGAAGGGAGATACCTATCAAAATTCGTGAAAAACTGGAAATAATTGCTGCTGGTTATTCGGATAATTATCACACTCGCGGATCAAAATCTTTATCAACAAATATCGAAAATATTTCCTATGACCATTAGTACCCTGGAATCTACGCGATATTTACACAATTTCACTTATATGTTTTCAACCTGTATTCTATGTTGGTAGTTGGGCTAATAGATTAAACAATATATATAATAATTAAAATTATCAAACTGCTATTGTAAATAGTTACTCTTTAATTATTACAGTACGTTTCAAATGACGAAATGCGACTGGTTATTTATAAAATGTACAACGCAAATGCCTTTATGAAATTGTTCTAGCTCACACAATATAATCCCCCGGTATTTCTTTTATGATCGTTATACTAGTTTTCAAAATACTGCGATACATCGTTATTACAGCTGGTTGATTTAGGGAAAACTTAGAATTTTAATATAAATTTATTTATAATTTAAAGATTTGATATTTAATATGTTAGAGTACAATTTTCAAATAGTTAACTTTAATTCATGGACTAATTTAGGGTCATTTATTAAAATTTTGACATTAGAAAATTAAATTATTTAAGAGAAGTTATACAAAAAACTACCTTGAGTTGGCAAGCCTGGTTCTTCTAGTAAATTCCCTCCTACGGTAAGATCCATGTTCACGGTGATAAAATTGTCGAAAATCAATAATGGTCTAGGTTTAATTTCGGTATATAATATGGGTGCGTGTACTTCCGTTAGTGGATGGTGCAATCGCGGATGTATTTGTTTATTTCAAATCAATCTCGATGATCAGAATGATTTCCGGTTGGACTTTTATCGATTTTCAGGTTGGATTTTATTTTTCACTCGTCGATAGTTAATATTTCTAATTTAGTTATGACTTCACAAAATTTTCACAAATACGGAATGGTGGGGCGGTATTAAACTCAAGTTGATCTATTGTCCTGGTTTGTATTATTTCTAATCTATTTTAGGGAATGATGAGGTTGGGTCGAATTTGGCCTATTACGAAATTTTGCCGAAATTCGGAGTTTATCGTTCAGCACATTATGCTAGATCAATTTTTGTTTTTAGCAGGTTAATGTTTTAATTACTTCGTATAATTTTTATCGAAATGCTACGAATACTTGGAAACTCTATCGATGATTTTTTGGAATGCAAATTCTTCTCGAAGGGTTTTTCGCGATCTAAAACATGGGATTTTCATTACGTTTAGATTATCGGGATTTTGCAATGGATAATTGTTAATCGTCTACTGAAAAGATATTTGGAATGTACTTATTATACTAAACTGGAGTTGTTCTAATTCGACGTCGGTAGTAAGCCTACTCTTATAATTTTACTTGATTTATGTAATAGTAATATAAATTTATGGTCGTTTCTTTTGATTTTGCGTCGATTTTATAGGGAAATAGTCGCGTTGAGTCTCGGGTTTAGGGTTTTTATCGGTAGCTTACACCGTAGCGATCTTCATTTAAAACATTATAGTCAAATTAAATTTATCAAGTAAATTTATATCACCAATTTGATTTATTTTATAATAACGAATTAATTTCTCCATATCAACGATTTCATTTTAATTTATTCCCCGTACCCTTTCCCTTTAATAAGCCTTAGGCGCATTTTATGTTTATATTACAGTTAATGAGTGCCCACTGGACTACTCGGTGTGATGATTTTGAGCCGTGTGTAAAATAATTTAGGTCGATTTTACAGAAATGAGGAACGAGGAAGCAGCCAAAAGACTCCTTCCTTATTTCTCGTTTCTTCTATACGGAATAATATTGACGTTCCGACCCTGCGTTCCGCACGCCGGGTCTTCACGGGCACAGATCATTGGCGATTTTCCACGCGCTTACACGAGTCTGAGTTATATGTGGATTTTACTGACTTGCGATAGGTGTTGGCCGTGGGCCGGAAAAATTTCGACAAATAAATTAATTATAAAACAAATTCAATTTTAATATTATAAATATTTATTAACATATTAAAGAACAAAATACAAAATTACTTGACCAAAATCATTCATAAGAGCATAAAAATACATCTCCCCCCACGCCGGCATCCAAGCAGAGCTCTACTGAGGTTGCGAGGATGCGACGTGGAGAGAGAGTTCCAAATAAAACTACTTCTCACCTAAAAATTCAAAATAACTCAAAATCGTTTTGAAAATGGTTTTAAAAATAACTAAGATTTTAATTTTCAAAATTGGTTAAAATGGTTAAATTTTATGTGAAAATGTATCGGTATTTATACCTATTTTCTGTCCCTAACCTCGCATGTTAATTTTGATGCAGTAAAACAAAATTCGACCTTGTTATTTTCTAGTATATTCTAATCTTTAATTTTATTATTTTTTAATTTATTTAAATAATTTTTCATTTAGAATTTTTACTGAATTATTTCTAATTCAAATTTTTTGATTTAAGTTTCATTTTCATGAACTTTTATTGATTTATTAATTTTCGGTCGAATTTGTTGGGTTTTCATGTTATATTTGTGTCTGTATCGTGCGAATCTTGTTGCATTTTGTTATTATTTTAATTTATTTTTATGTTTATTATTTTATATTCAATTATCTTTTTCTCATATTTTGTTAGGGTTTAATTGGTGTTTTAACAGGTTTATTTAAATTTGCATGTTATGTTTGCATGTGTGTTACCGATTCATTTAAACATCTTCCAAGGCCGTTTTGTGTTCTGGCCCAACAATAATAAACGTAAAGTATGAATAATTCTAAATTAAAAATGAGGAGTAGAATTTACCATAACCTCCGTGAAAACTACCCGACCAAAACATAAAATCCATAGAAAGTCTCCGAAATTAATAAGATGGTACTTGGAGTCGAAAAGAGAAAAATTGGGCGATAAGAGAACCCGAAAAACGAGTAGACACTCCATTAAAATTTAGAAGATAGGCCCTAAATAATTCCAGAAAATTACCGCGCAATGATGATCGTAACCCTATGATTAAAGTTACTTAATAAACTAATAAAATTTGTGAACAATTAACAAGGAACCCAATATCATTCAATTGATAGAGTAAATAAATCAGTAACAATTAGTAATAAAAATGAATAAAATAAACCCACCCACAATAAACCGAAACGTTCCGTCGGTAATAAATAAAATTACAACAAGAATAAAACTGAATAGGATAAACATATCCATAGTAAATCGAAATGTTCCATTGATAAGAAACACAGTTACAATCAGGTACGACCAATAGCCGAGCTACAATAAATAACTGATAATAATAACTCCAAATCCTCACGTCAATTACATACAACATATCGAAGAATTGAGATAGAATTGAGCATAGGATTGAGATGACGTCAACACGTTTGGTGAACTGTGATTGAACATCAGAGGAACAGTAGACGGATGCCGACTGCTAAGGTAAGGTGCATGGTTCATTGTTTACCGAAAGCGAACATCAACTGCAAATATAAAACGTTTAACAAGAAAACAACAAAACTAGAATACTTTCGATCATGAATTGCAACTAAATCAACTAGACAAACAATTAAATCCACGGTGTAGATCAATAAATTTCCACGTGAACCAGGCAACGGCCTGAAAACGTCGATAATCTAAATGGAGAACCCGAAAACCTCAGAATCTTGAGAATAAAAGTTAAAAAACATTTTAAATATTAAATCTCAATACTAAAATAGTTTTTGTATTAATAAATACTACAAACATTGTTTCTAAATAATTTAGTTATTGCCCAATACACCCTAAGGTCTGTGGTCCATTTCATCTTGATCAAATTATATCATTACATCTGTAACAAGGGTTATCCCACTTGTTCACTATGTTTCAGAACTCCAAATATTAAATGAACAACAAAATTCAATCAAATTAATTTTTTTAGTATTGTGCACAAAACCCTTAAAGATTATATGATGGCTCTGGTAAACAGAATTCATTTATCAAATTTTTTGTATTTTGTACTCAATGTTTTGTCGCTGCATTTATGAAATACTTACACATAAATACGCACTTGATAAAAGCTGTGTTGAAATATTGTGTACATGATATTAAAAAAATATAGAATTAATTAAAAGATTAAAGGCCAAATCAAAGAATAATGGTGATACCTATTGGTGGGTTGGTGATCTACGACATTGTATCCCAAACATACAACTTTTTTATGTATCCCATGGTTACCCGTTGCTAGGCAACATCGGTACTGTAGCCACTGGTTATGAGACCGTTACAGGTGAGCCTTTCATCCAAGACTGCTAAGGCCCAACCTCATACTGGGTCCAGCGAGCTGCCGTTATAAGACCTGCCCTCGACTTATCAGTTGCGGTAGCTAATTCCTCCTCTATTTTCTCAATCTGTTTATTCTTAAGACTATAAATACTTTTAATGGTTACTTAAAACCTGCAGAATTTATTAATTACAAAATATATCAGTGAAAACTAAATCCAAATAACATGCATTGTAACTTCAAACCAAGTTAATATAGATACAAAGAGATTTACTTCATGAATTTTCTACCTGCTTGAGTCGCCAATGGATGCGTTCCACCCTTCCGACCTAGAGTGGGGTTGACTCTTTGTAGAGACTTTTGTTCTCGATAGACTACTTGCACTGGGGCTAAGACCAACGTCTCTTTAATACCTTTCTTCAATAATTTTCTGTAATTTTCTCCTTTCCAATTATTCGTCAAATTCTGTCCAATTTCTCCCGATAAATAATTTTTAGAGATGCCCTTTCCCGGATTCCCAAACAACATTCCTTCTCTTATCTTGAAAAGGCTTTCAAAATAACGTGCAAATTCTGTTTTTGTTTTCCTAAATTTGCACTCGTTAATTATAAATGACCTTCTTTTATTCAATTGTTTGTTTTTATTGAATTTTTCTTATTCCCTTCTCGTTATTCAACATTTCTTTTTCATTCCCTTATTATTAAGCTCCAGAACCACATCTTAATCACTTATCATTGTTTCCCCAATCATTTTACGTGTTTATTAATTATTTTACTCTACTATTTAGGTATCATCAACAAATTTAACAACAGGGATACAAATAGTTTCGAAAAACTGCGAGTAACAGAAAAGTAAAAAAGATTCGTGACATTGAAAAAGAACTAGTCAGACTTGTCAAGGATATTTTAGTAGTTAATTGAAAAGGCGGCTTTCCGTGGGGATTCCTGTCAATATTGTAAAAGTAACATTTGAATCGTTGTAAAATTGTTGGTATCGAATAAAAGTTTTCCTGTGTTGAGTTATTCCAGTATCATTTAAAGAGCACGTGGTGTCAGAGCAAAATGTTTCTACCGAACCAAATAAAATTATAACTCAACATACTCAATATATATATATATATATATATGTGTGTTTATTCTATATTTTTCGTATTCTACTATTTAATATTTTAATTTTAAAATTTTTATGACTCGCCCATCTTCCAACAAAGAGGATAATATGTGCAGTCAAACATATTTAATATACATACAGAACTGAGAATTATAAATTAAAATGTGCACTTCAAATAAAAATAAATATTTAAATAAAAATATTTCTTTATCAATATTATTAAACTAAATTCACTCAACTGCACAATGCATTTTAATTACCTTATCTATATATTTACATTCCCACTTCATAATAACATGTTAAAAATTATGCTTATTTTTTCACAAATTATTTAGGGTTGTAACATTTTTATAATTTTAAAATCATATTTAATTTTAGTAGTTTTCATTGTTGCATTGAGATTTTAATAAAAATTTTAAAAAATTTATTTACTTTTTTAAACCAAGAACTAAGTAATTTCTCTATTTTCGGTGAATTTTAAATAAATACATAAGGATTAGCTAATTTATTAAAGTAAATTGTGAAAAATTAATTATTTTTAGCAAAAATGATCAATTTTTATTTAAAATACCGCAACGTAATATATTTATTTAAAATCTAACTATATAAATAGATTTTTAAATTTTTAATCATTTATAAATCATTATCTAAAATGGCTCCAAAAGGTAAAGTAGCTGCAAAATCTGTTAAAACAATCTCAAAAGATGTTGTTAAAACTGATAAGAAGAAAAGAAGTCACAAACGAAAAGAAAGCTTCGGTATCTATATTTACAAAGTGCTTAGACAAGTTCACCCAGACACTGGAGTTTCTGGTAAAGCAATGTCAATTATGAACAGCTTCGTTAATGATGTGTTCGAAAGAATTGCAACTGAAGCCAGTAAGTTGGCAACTTACAATAAGAAATCCACCATTTCTAGCAGAGAGATTCAAACTGCTGTTAGATTAATTTTGCCTGGAGAATTGGCGAAACACGCTGTTAGTGAAGGTACAAAAGCAGTAACTAAATATACTGGATCTAAGTAAATGGTTCATATTTTATTAGACGAATTGTGAAAGTCAAACGGTCCTCTTTAGGACCACAAATACTGATTGGATATTATCTTTGAAATCAATTTGGCTTATTGATTAATTAAATTTATGTAATAATAACTTTTAAACACTTTTTTCATTATGCAATGACGCCACTGGTAAAGTATTTAACAGTTGGTAAACCACGAATGTGCTAGATATTTCTTTTTAATTGTCTTTGAATTGTACTATACTCAATATTATTTAAATTTTTAAAAAGCAGTAACTGTTCGCTTCGTAGTATGTAAAAAATTTATACCCTTTTAAAAATAAGGAATTTTGAAAGAGTTCCTTGTGTTATTTAGAAGAAACATTTTAATTGTGAACAAGGACAATTCTATTTGTATATAATTTGAGTCTTGATAAGAGAAACAATTTTATCTATGACTAAACAAACTCTTTCATTTGTCTTAAAATTTAAATTATTTTCATTTTGTTTACTAAAATATTAGTTTTATTTAATCTTTAATCCTTTCAAATCTCTTAGTTATTACTAATCTACAAATTTCTTTGAATAGTAATGTCACTCGATTTCTTAAATAGTATGGGTTACTGACTAACTGTGTTCTATAAAATAATATATCACAAATTATACCAAACAGATTACATTGAGTAACAATTTATTTATGATCAACTGATGAGTCTCGCCTCGAGCGTTTGGCTTCGATCCTGTCTTGATTTTCCTACGAACGAATTACTTTAATAATTTTAAAAACATTGAAAATATTTGCATCTTTTCTCCGTTGAACGAAATAATTAAAGGTTCCAGCATGTAGTCCAGGAGATTAGCAGTACATATGCAGTGCATCTACTTATTTGGTGAATTACCAACGTTGCGTAGTGATGGGTACCAAGCGGTAGAGTAGCATACCTTTGCAAGTCGGTTTTTAACAGCACTTAGGGTAAATGTAATAGTCCCTAGAGGCCATGTAACCTTCACTTATAATTAGGGCTTCCAATACCGGGATCTCGAATACCGGAATCCCGGGATTGAAAACCGGTATCAGCGTAGAAATACCCGTATTTCGGTATTATAAAAGTTGATAAAATGGGTATTCATGAGCTTTATTTTATATTGGAAAATAATCACAAAAATTTACAATAAAATTTTCTTGGAAGAAAACAAAAAATTTTGTCGGATTAAAATCTACATCGGGTACATTTATTACACATAGTGAGCCGATTATGTCAACATCGTGTAATAGCGCTGCTGGGCATATTAATGTTGGGCCAGAACACAGACGACCTTGTAAATGTTTAAATGAATCGGTAATACACACGCAAACATAACATGCAGATTTAAACTCAAACCTATTAAAACACCAATTAACCCTACCAAAATGCGAGAAAGAGAACAATTAAATATAAAATTATAAAACACAAAAATAAATTAAAAATAATAACAAAGTGCAACAAGATCCGCACGAAATAAACATAAACATAACATGAAAACCTAGCAATTTGACCGAAATTTGACAACTTAACAAAAAATGTGAAATTTCATGAAAATGAAATAAAAAATCAAATAATTTGAATTAGAAATAATTCAATTAAAAATTCAAAAGAAAATTGTCAAATAAAATTTCAAAATAATAAAAATTAAGAATAGAATATTTTAGAAAATCACAAGGTCAAATTTTGTTTTACTAAATCAAAAAGAACACGCAAGGTTAGGGTCGTACAATAGGTATATATACCAATTCATTTTTACACAATTTTAATCGGTTTTTTAACCAGAATCAGTTTTTCGAATCAGAAACTCAGTTTTTACTTGAAACCAGTTTACCAGCGAAGATCTCTAATTTGATGTGAGTGAGAGATTGTTCGATACTGTCTCTCCACGTCGTATCCTCGCAACCTCGAATGAGCTCTGCTTGGATTTCGGCGTGGGGAAGAGGAAGTTATGATATGATGTGTACGAAGTTTATGAACCATTATGATGTATTATAATGCAAATATATATTTCTATAAATTAGGAAAATTTTTCCGTCAATGCTTCTTTAAACATTTTTCCGACCCACAGCCGACACATATCGCAAGCTATTAAAATCAAACATACTATCGTAAATCGTGTAAGTGCGTGTATTATCGCCAATGATTTCGTGCCAGTGAAGGCTCCGGCGTGATGAACGCAGGAGCTGAAACGTCAATATTATTCCGTATACGGGAAAAGGGTGAAGGGGAAATAGTCTTTTGGCTATTTCGTCGGCACTCATTTCCTGTAAACTCGACCTAAATATTATTTACAACTCACGGCTCAAAATCACGACATCGAGTAGTCCAGTGGGCACTCAGTAACTATAACATAGACACAATGCGCTTAAGATCAAAATGAAGGACGGTGACGGGATGTTAAATAACAAAATCGTTGCTATGATAAAAATATGAGAACCTCGCTAATATTCATTAAAAATCTTATTAATCGACCAGTTAATAACAAGATTTTTACTAAGCATTACTAGCTAAAATACTAAACTCAGGTGAAACGAATTGCTAAAGGTTATAAAACCAAATATTGCCTTACTGAAATTTGTAAACAAAACAAGTTGACCAAAATATAAAGATTTACTTTGCAATAGAGCCGTCAATAAAGTTAACCTCAAAGTACCATATCCGTAAACGCAAAGATTTAGCTTGGCTCTCTAAAGTTATGGAAATAACATCAATATAATTGAAATCTAGACGCCTGGTAACTAACATCCCAAATGAACGCGATTGTTGTAATAAATATATACGGGACAATAACAATCCAACGTAATTAGGAAATTCATTAAGTGAAATTTTCCCCAGAATTAACAACCACGTAAAGAACAATATAAAAGTTATAAAGACCAAAAATCCAAATGCGTATTCATAGCCAAGTTTTCTCCAGAATGCGACAAGGTCCGAATCATCACCCATAAATAATAAAAGAAATGCGCGTATAACCCTATAGGACCCAACCTCACAAAATAATCAAACTATTAGGAAGCCACCCGGATAACTATTCTACAAAATTCTACATAAATTAACGAACACCCAAGCCAAATAATATCGGTAATAAATGAATAAAATAAAATTAATAATAATAAATAAAAACAATAAATTCAAAAGAGAATGATAAAATACTAAATTAAACTGCATGATAAATCACTTTGCTCATAGGCATGGACAATGTTCATGATTAATAAATGCACTTGGAAGTTAGAAATAGTGTTGCTGTAAGGATGAGGAGACCAAAATCATATACCGCTGGCATCGTCCCGAATGAATCGGCCTACGTGATAGATCCAGAATTTGCATCGTAATTGACATGCCACCTTAGAATAGTTATTTTGATTTCATCATTCCATTGCGTGTTGATTTCCGACGATAATCTTCCAAGAATAGACCAACCCAACGACCATCATTCCCATAAGATCTTCATTGTTGAGTAAGATAATAGTAAACCTCCGGATTCAAAGATTGAAATCAATGAATATAAGGTATAAATAATCCACTAGAATAACACGCCGACTGATTTCTCCCTAAATGTCATTAATGAAGTGGATTGACGTTCTGCACCCGGGATTAAAGAAAGTGAATGAGGAATAATTCTACGAGGACAGTTCATAAATTGGTTCTTTCCAAATGCCACTAAATAAGGCGATTTTCCGTCACGCACCCTAAAGTGTAGATAGATAAGGGCGAATCTATACTGTCATCGCCCTTTTCTGAAAAAGGTACATCGATAAATCTCGCTAAAAGAAATTTCACAATTACTTACTAAATCAGCCATATCAACACACCGCGATGCAATCAGCAAGTGTGTCTCGTAGTGAATTCGGTGCGCCAACAACGTGTGTGCGCACCCAACCTAATATAATTACTGAAATCAGGCTACACTGATCAAAAAAATCTAAAATCAAAAATGTCAAGAGCTACTAAATGCAAAATTTCCACGAGTGGAACCACAAGTTCGCGAAGCAAGGCACATCCGACGATGCAGCGCGGAGAATCCGACCAAGCTCAGAGAAGCTGAGAGGAGCAGAAGGTAAAAATAATATTATCTCTAGGTGTTTTTGACATTTTCTTGAGTCCGAGCTAGACGCTGCAAATCGCCCAGAACCGCTCCAGCATTCCTCAATGATTACATAACAACGAAGATAAAATCGGCAATGACGTTAAATTGTGAAGTAGTTGTCGACCACCAATTTTTATTTGCTCGAAGACCCAAACTCCGCCCGTCCAACACCGTATAAGCGGTCAATTGACCTATGCCACTATATTGTACTCACGAACCATGTATCGTCCATAAGCAGGAGACTAAGTGATGACAATCGGAATGTACCTCATCCATGTGAATTACCTATGCTACAATTATGTATCGTAAGATTTTATTAAAAATAAAATATAAATACATAGTGCGTTGATTTATTAGGTTTAAACGTTTTTTTTCTCTTGACAGATATTTGAAAAATGAGTAAATACCAATGCTAGGAAACGACTGGAAACTAAATTATGATTAGAAACCTTGAATAGAAATGATTCAGAATTGGAAAATGCTTACTCCCAAGGGATATAATTTTGGGAAATGATAAAATTTACCACGCGTCCAGGGTCACACTTCGCTTTCCGGCACATTCCGCTGCACGGTGCCGGCAGGCGATGTGGGACGCGGGATTCTCAATCTCACCTGTCAGAGAATTCCGCGGAGAGGATCAAGGAACTGGAGAGGACTTGGACCTGCCTTTCGTGGCGATTAAGCGGGAACCCGGCCGAAATCCGGCGCGGGAAATTATAGGCCAGGCGGAGCATCTCCTAGCCCGGTTGGAAGAACACCAAAGACACACTGCTCAGCAAATTCGAAAGGCGCAACAACACTTAGATGAGATCAACCGGGATATTGTCGCCGGATTGATCCCGAGTACGGACGGGTACGCCCTTCCGTACAACACATCGTTCAATTTGGACGACCCCAGAGTGAATCGACCAATGGAAGCAATCAATGTAGTAGTCCCGCGCAAATTATGGACCGGAAGAGGAGGACGTGCGAATGAAGAGCCAAACGTCCACCGCGAGCATCTATATGCTCGAGGGCCATCACGAGCCAGCTATGACCGGCACCAGTGAACAATTAAGTCCGTTACCATGATTATTTCTTATGTGCATTCAAATAAATGTTTAGTTAGAGTATTTCTTGTTACAGTGTTAAGTAAAATAAATTAACTAAAAATGGAAAGTATTATTTATAATCTGACGCGATAAGACATAAGTCCCGTTGTACATTTAAGCACCTTCTATTTTCGGCGAAATTAATTTTCCTTTATTGTAGAGATGAATTCCCACAATATCTTACAACATGAATTGGCAAAGGCCCAGATGACCATCAAAGATTTCCACCTACAAATCTTGCAACCGACGACCGAAGTTCAGCTAACAAAAAGCACTTGGATGGAACCAAACAAGGCCAAACACCTGTATCAAAAATTAACAATGATGCAGAAGGGTTGGGCTGATGAGTAACAGCTCAGCCAAAGCCTAAAGACGCAACTCAAGGGCTTGGAGGTGGCGCTCTCTGCCTGTCAAGAAGGAGCAGCAGTGACCTACCCCTTGGTTTTTGCCCCGGCCCAACTAGCCTATCGAGAAGCCCATTCCACTTCGAAACCTGCAATTAAGCTAGCTAAACACCGTCCGGGCAGAGCTGAACGGGCCAAACGACGAGTCATTCGAGTTAAAGACTCAAAGGCGTGAATTGTGTGTTGAATGTTTTGTTAAATAAAAATTTGTTGAATGTCGTATTTAAATGATTACGATAGTTTGAATTGAATCAAACCTAGGCAATGACGACAATCAGCCAGCAAGCCAGAGTCACTGTTATAACCATCAATCATTAATAAGGGACGCAAATGACAAATCGCACGAAAACCCTCTAACGGTAGTGTGTTGGACCCAGATTGAGGTTGGGCCAGAGTAGTTCCCACGTGGCTCTCACCTTTGGCAACCTCAAAACCCATGGTTACATTTCCAACGTTGCCTAGCAACGGGTAACCACTGGGAACAAGAAAGATAACTTCATCTGGGGTCAAGGTTATCATAGACCATAACCCCACATTAAACTGATTTTTATGGTTTATCTTTATGTCCGGGGAAGAGTCCTGTTTAGACAAATAAATGATATGTTAAAATAAGAAAATATAAAATAGTCGGATTAAGATCCTATAAATTTACAAATTAACTTTAATATTTGGAATAAAGGTTGTATTTTATATTTTCTCCTTTTTTTCTAATAATTAAAAATAGCATAACGTATTTAAATACTGATTAATCTATATTTATTATTCTATAAGTTACTATATATTTACATTATGCATGTTGGATTGTAATATTTTAAATATTAATATTGATAAAAATAAATTGTTATCACCCCTAAAAAATGAATACATTTACTGAACATCGAAAGTGACAGGACGAAGCTTCGGTTTGGAATTATTTTTTAGTTGAAAAAAAGGACAGGTCGTAAATGTAAAAAGTGCGGAAAAGAAATAAAGTACACAGGAGGATCCACAAGTGGCCTTCATACTCACTTAAAAACAATACATGAACTAAATCTTAAAAGGAAATGTGAATTTACTAATGGTGTAGAATCATGTGTTTCTAAACAGCCCAGATTGTTGATAACAAACTATTTTAAGAATAATAAAAACGAACAACTTTCTGAAGTACTGGCCAGAATGACGGCTCGAGATGGTTTGTCTTTTAATATTTTTATAAAATCGCATGACACATGAGAAGGTTTAAAGGCAAGAGGATTTAAAAATATACCGAAATCAGCAGTCAGTATTAGAAATATGGTACTTGAATATAATAAAATTATTAAACAGTCTACAGTGCAAGAAATTTCTAAATTGAAATCCAAGGTGAAAGTTTCAGTATCACATTTGACGAATGGACGTCTATTCGTAATCGGCGCTATATAAATATCAATGTACATTCTGTTGGAGGAACGATGTGGAATATCGGATTAGTGCGCGCTTATGGATCCGTTCCAGCCGAAAGATGTTTATCCCTCGTAGAAAATAAAGGGATTTTAATTTAGATATATCTAAAGATATAGTTGGAGTAACTACTGATGGTGCATCAATTATGGTAAAACTAGGAAAAACTATTGAAGCTGAGCATAAAAAATGTATGGCACATTGCATAAATTTAGCGATTGCCGATGTTTTGTATGAGTTACCCACGAACTTGAGTGAGGATGTTGAATTTGTGGAGCAAATTAATGGTGATGATGATATTACTAGCGTTGATGACAATGACAACGATATCGACGAAGAACATGATAATGGAATCATTATAGAGGAATATGCTAGTATTACTAAAAATCAACTTAATATTAGACATGTTGACATATCATCTCTAGTCTCAAAAATTCGGAATTTCGTAAAAACATTCAAATATTCACCTTCTAAAAACGATAAACATTTACAAAAGTATGTAAAAAACAACTAGGCAAAGAATCTGCTCTAAAATTAGATTGTAAAACAAGATGGAACAGCATGTTATCTATGTTACAAAAATTTGAAGATATTAAATTTTGGATTCAAAAAGCTCTTATTGACATTAGTTCTGATATTCATTTTTCTGACAAAGAATTTAATTTATTGTCTTCAATTATTGCGGCTCTTACTCCCGTAAAATTAACAGTAGACGCACTATGACGGAAAGATGCAAATCTTTTACGGGCTGACGCTTCTTTAACATTTATGCTAGACACTCTTTCGCAGCAAAATTCCGCAATTGCATTAGAATTATTAGAAGCATTGAAATCTCGAATTTTACTACGACGAACGGAGTTATCACAAATACTTCAGTATCTGCAAAAGGGAGTACAAGACGTTGGAGAAGTATTTAAACACGTATCTAAATTTACAATCATAAAAAAATTGTGAGCTTAACAAAACGACTCCCACATGAAAATCCTGAAGATACAGAAGATATGGAAGTTGTGCAAGAAACATCCCTTCCAATTTCTTGTAAAGTAAGTAGTGCAACGGCGTTAGATTATAATATGGTAAGCATAAAAACTTTGAAAAAACAACTACAGACAGCAATAGAAGAAACATTAAATACTTCGCCTGCCCTTATTTGTAAAAAAGTTCAGAGTTTAGAACAAAAATATTGTAGATGAAATTACATTTTTTGAAAAGACGGGAACCAAAGGAATATATTTACAAAATGTGTATGATTTTTTAATGACAATAGTGCCGACTAATGTAGAATCAGAAAGAGCATTTTCAGCGGCTGGTTATATTTGCACGAAAATTCGATCCTCGCTTGATGATGAATCTATTGATTGTTTAAGTTTTTTGAGAGCATATTTTAATAAAAAATGCATATTATCAATAACATATTTCATAACTGCTTTCAATTAATGTTTTTTTTGCTTCTTTAATTAAATAATGCCTCGCGGGCCTATTACATGCATATTTAACATAAATTTAATATATAATTAATAAACTTTCTTCGTTTTTTGTACCCGTTTATTCCTACCATCTATGTAAAAAAATAAAGAATATACTCATATAAAGTATACTCATTTTAGAATAATATTTATTAGATTTCATGAATATTTGTTAATAAGTTGTTATAATGCCTGATTTAAACAGTAATATGACTTCAAATTTTTCATTTATAATACCGGTTTTAATACCGGTATCCCGATATTACAAAATTTCTAATATCGAATACCGGTATTCTGAATTTACTCCGGTATTGTAAGCCAAACTTATAATTATAAAAAAGTTATAAAAAATACTATAAACTATTTACATAATGATATTTATAAATTACAAATATGAAATTTTTAATATAATTTATTAAGAAATGATTCTTAATTATTTTAAATTAATATATTATAAAAATAAAAACATATTCATTGTTCCTTTTAAGAATTTGTTTTAAATTATCAATTACAAAATCAAATATAAGAAATGTAATTTGAACTTGAGATCATAAATTTGATTTCAACTAATAAATAACCAAAATAAAATAAAGATGTCGGATAAAATAATCATTGAAATTTAATTATCCACTCAATGCACAACCTGTTGTTGAAGTTTACAGAAATCATACTGATGGTTTATATGCTATTAAATACATGTGATAATAATCTCATTCGTGAAATGGAAATACCATATAAAAGTGAGTTAATAAATTTATTAATTATTTTTTGAAATTTTCTTGCTAATAAATTCTAATTATTTAAATGATTAATGAATACTGATTCAATATAAATGGTTCCATGTCAATCTATAAACAGTTTTCAATTTACTTGTATAATTTTATTAAGTGATTTCTACTATTTTGGTGGTCACTTTTCATTATTCAATAATTCAATTATTCTTGTATTTTTAAACAAAATTTTACAAAATTGATTCAAAAAGTATCCCAACGTGGAGAAGAATCTGGATAAAAATATCAAAGAACACAATTTTTCGCAGGAAATAGCTTATGGGCATTCGTTCAGAAGGGGGTGGTTGTAAGTCATCCTGTACAGTTTGATAATTTTACCGTTTGAAAATTTAACGGTAGACATTATTGAATTTTCTCTAAAATTTCATTAATTTAACTATAATTATAATTGCTTTTCTTTTAGCGATATCTTACTAATAATTACAACATTTATCAACTATGTTTTTTAAGTGATACCTGACACAATTGTCAAGACAAATCTAAGTCTAAGTAAATCATAATATTGAAGTATTATCTACGAATATTATTGATTTATTATCATTGATTTTTTATTCAAATACTTTAATAAAATTTCATTAATCACTATTTCTGATTATATTCAAAGAATATACGATACATTAAGTGATATCCAGTACATTTCAGAATAGTATACTAGTTTGGAGCTAATGGCTCTCATCAGTACTATGGATATCGCTTAATGTATCGTATATTCTTTGAATATAATCAGACAGTGATTAATGAAAGTAAGTTTTTCAAGTAGTGTTGGTAGTCTGAGTTTCTGTGTTGAAATTGTAGTCCACAGAAGTATGATGGTATCCACCATGGCTTCAAGTGAAAGGAGGTTCAAGATAAAGATTCGTCTTATTGTCTTGGCTTAAAACCAAACTTTGCAAACTTATTTGATGTCCAGTGCATCAAGATAAGTGTATAACAGTGTTAACTTGACACTGTTTTTACACTTACCTGGCGCTCAGATTTCTCTGAGCGCCTCCCGGCATAGTACTGATGATAGGCATTAGCTCGAAATTAGTATACTATTGGGAAATGTACTGGATATCACTTAATGAATCGTATAAACTTTTGATAAAACTTTTAATAAAATAAATCGTAATTTATTGAAAAAATTTACATGACTAGATTTGTATTATTATAATTTTTAGCAAATATAAAAAAGTTTAAAGATGTGCAAAATGAGATTCGACAAAAATAAACAATACAAGAATGTCTGAGAACAGATTGTGCAAAGCGGGATGACAAAATGTTTCAATGTGTAATAAAAAATGACCTGTAAAAGATCCTTAACGATTGGCTTACATCGATATTTGCAAGGAAGACATCGAATAAAAACCTGTAAAAACAGTAAAAGTATATTGATGCACAAAGATATGAAATGCAATTGCGCCGATCATAGTTTCGACCATGCAAAATATATAACCAATATTATGGATTTAACATTTAAGTTCTGTGACAAAATTGAAGATGAAGTTCGTACAAAACTTAATCTAGCAAAAACAAAAAAAAACAAAAAATTAGTATTGAAAAATGTAACAGCTTATGAAATAGAAGATATTTAAATGTTTACATATATTATGAGAATGGTCATTCTGAAAAACTCACCGAACCCGCAGAGTAGATAAAATATGAACGAGAAAAAATCCACAACTTTTCATTTAATAAAATTTTTTGGTAATTCGGGAAACTCAAATCTCCACCACTTACTAGTCAGAAAACCATTCTCGAAGATAAAATGTCGACAGTATCATTTCAAAGAGAAAACGATTAAAATCTCCGTATAACAAAACTTAAAAATCGCCCAATTTTGATCCTAAAAATCACTATTTCCATTTTCTTATTGTGAAACAGCACTTTATGACTAAAAGTGCCTCTAACTATTGTCAGAAATTCTAAAAGATTTTCCGCAAAAATTCATAAATCACTTTAAACTATCGCTAAGGATGGAGGTAAATAAAATCAGTGAATTAGAAAGATCACATCCTAGTACTCTAGGGTTGCCATACGTTCCGGTACACCGGGACATGTCCCGGTTTTGAGGTCGGTATCCGGGTGTCTGGTCCAAGATTTATTTGTCCCAGTCGATTTAAAATTTACGAATGAATGTGTTTTTTTAAGCATAAAAGTCAAAAATAACGAAATATTCCCTAGTGAAACTGGGTACGGGTCAGCTAGTATCTGGTATGGATACGTGCATGTGGCCAAACCGACATTCGAAGCAACGCTTCCACTCTTTCCCATCCCGTACACCAGGTATCAGAAAAAGTAAGGCCATTTTACTTACATGATTCTTAATTAAGGCCATTTTTTTACATGATTTTAATTTGAGTCTATTATTTATAAAAAAAAAATCTAACGCCAATGACAAATGTATGATTGTCGATAAAAGTTTTGTTATTGTTTTTTTTGGTGGAGGAGGGTGAAACATAACGAGAAATGAGGGGAGATTGTCCCGGTCTGTAGTCCGAGAATTATGGCAACCCTATACTACTCATAATATAATTTCAATTGACAATACGATTCACTTTTTTTTCTAAGTTTTATTCATACATCTTCAATAATTTTATTATACGTTTATAAAAAAAAATCACTCAAATACAATTTATTTTAAATCATATTTAAGCGCTGATAAAATCACGTAACAAGCAAAAGATTATGAACTCGACTATAATTTAATAATTTTGATTAACTAATTGGTTTTAATAACCATTTTATCAAGGGCGAATTAAGAATGTGCCGCCCTTAATTATGAAGATGATTACCGCATTTCGAAACATATTATAATATATTTTTTGAAATAAAAAATTGAACTGGTTTGCAATACTACTTTCAGATTCGGAGATGGCGCTTTTATGTAAAAGCTGTTTAAAATGAAGAATTACTTCCATTTCTTCCTCATGGTCTAAATCCTTTTCATAGAATTCGTACATATCTTTATTTATAATAACATGAGTTTACAATATAATATATATTTTTGAGATATCCAAACTTTTCATTCAAAAAATTGTAATATTTTTTACACTTTTGCAATTCTTTTATCAAAACTGATATAATTTTATCACATACATTCTTTTTAAATAATTCATTTGGATTATCTGTTATAGGCTCATCTTCTTCGGACTCATCAAAAAGCATTTTCCTCTTTCTATTTCTTTTCTGTCCATAACTAGAACTAACCGAAATTGTCCAAGCTTTTCTTGAAATCTAAAAAATCATTTTCAGCAAGTAGTTTAATAACGAATCGTATAGCTGAATAACAATAAGTAGATTCGTATTTGCGGCTTTTAGTTTTTTATTTACTGTCAAAACGTTCTAAAATAGTTTGCCGAATTGCGAGGAGCAGTGCGATTTCCATTTTTTACTGTTTTTTCTCAATATTCCTCCAGCTTCAGTACGAGTCAATTCTTTTTCCAAGTTGTCACTTTTAATTTATTTTAGTACAACAATTATCTCTATAATTTTTAAACAAGACTGCAAGAATCTGATCTGGCTGACCACAAAGTGTAGTTTTTTGCTTGAAAAAATGCACAGCTTCTGTGCAGCACATTGACCAATTAATTTTATAGAATGGTAAGCACAAGAAACAAGAATAGAACGTGCTTTTTTCCCTAAAATCTTGGAGTTTAAACCGTTGTAGATTCCGGACATATTATTTGCATTGCCATATGATTGTAACCTGCAATCTGCCAAATTTTATTTTATTTATCCAAATATTTCAATATTACTTCAAACATTTCGTCCACTATATCAGGCTTCCGCAAACTTTTTGAGTTGCGCCCCCATTTTCAACATATTTATTTTTGGCGACCCCGCCTTAATAAAAAATCATAACGCCACAATAAAAAAGACGTAAATAAAATAAACATCTTTAAAATAAACAAAGTGTATTTTTCTATTTCTTGTAAATTGAACAAATTAAATATTATGAAAATAACAGTTCTAATGCTTTAGCAAAAAAACAATAATAAATATTCAACGAAAAAACCATACTTCATTTGTAAAATCTAACAATTTTAAAATTTTCTGTAAACAAAGAATTTTTACATTTTAAAATTTTCTGCACCCCAAAATTATTATCACAGGCCCCAATCCGGGGGCCCGCCCCTAGTTTGCGCACCTTTGCACTATATGCCCAACATTGCCGAAAATCTTTAAATAAAATCGTTCACTGTTTTGCCGTTATTGATGTCAACATATCGAATTATCAATGACAATTGGTCAGTGTGAGAAATATCAGGTGTCGAATCAACAATTATAGACAAATATTTTGCTTTTTTTATATTACTGATTATTTTGTTTCTCACTTCTGTTCAAATTGTATTAATAAATTCATCATATATTGTTTTTGACATATATGAAGTTTTTCCAGAACAACAGTTTCTATACTCTCTCAAATGTGCTCTTTCAAAAAGGAATCATTTTTTGCAATAATTTCTATTAACATCCAACCGTTTTAGAAAAAGAACTATTATCTTTAAATAAATAACATTCAATGCAATATAGAGCCTTATCCGACTCTGAATATGATAAATAATCTCTTTAACAATTTTCTCCATTTTGTAAATTTTTTCAAAAAATTCTGCACATATCAATGATATTTGTCACCAAAACGTTTTTTCGATATACTGAATTCTACTTTCTTATTGGATTTGAAACCAAACTTTACAACAAAATCAAGATTATTATTGCAATATTAAGTATAAAATTATAATTTTATAAAAAAATATTGATATACTTAAATAATTTTTAAGTAAATTCAAACTCTATTGAATATACTGGTGGATTGTTGACAGTAATTGGGACAAACGAAGAAAATGTTCACGTTGGTGCAAAGTAAGTGAGACTCATTATATTCAGCGGTAATTCGATTATTAAAATTTAATTATTTCGAAATTAGAAAGTAATTTATTCACAAGAATTCCTCATATGCTTTCGTTCAAGCAAGACTAAATAAAATCTCTGCTTGATTACTTATCATTTCATAAACGAGGTTCAAATGTAATCTTAATGGCATTAATAATGATAAAGGAAAGCTGGGATTTTTTCCTCTCTCCCGATTCCAGGATGAATTACCTTCAAGTTCGCATTTACACTTTATGTGATTATAGGTGCAATAACGTTTTGAAGGCCCTAGGTTACCGTAGTTTGTTTGGATTTAAAATAATTATATTTTTACATATAATAAATTAATTTTGAGGATAATTAATATTTATCCAATCAAATTTGAGGATATTATTGAAAATAAATCACAATTTATGTTAAAATTCATTTTAATCAATTAACGTTAAAATTGCACGTGTTAAATACAAAGATTAAAAACTTATAATATAGGCTTTTATCTTGGCAAATATATCAAAAATATTATCGTAATTAATCATGGACAAAAAAATCATTTTTTTGTTTAACTATAGTATGTTTTAATATTTCATTTATTTTCAGTACGCTTATAAATCAAAAATTTTCTCCTGTTGTAATATGAAATTTGTCAGTGTTATATAGTAAAAAAAACAAATTTTATTTATAGTAGTAACAAAAATAAATGAAATATGAAAAAACAGTCACTCATTTTATTTTGGTGCCAATTAAACCTTTAATGGTTTCTGAAGAATTTTCTCGCTACATAGAAAAGAATTTGCAATAGCTATTTAACACATTGCGTGTCACATCATTCATATGTATATGACAATAAGTTATCGCAGTAGCTCATGCCATACATATGTGTATGACGGCTACAGATGAATAAAAACTTTCCTATTTCACTTTTGGATAATGTGGAATGGAAATGTAGTGGCATATCATTAACCAGTTACCTCTGGTAAATGTGTGTGTATAGTGGGTTTTTGGAAATAGCTGTGAAAGTACTGAAAGGCATGAAAATAAAGTTATTAATTCATATTACATTAGAAAATTCAATTGCAAACTTTACAACTGATAATTTTTTGATTTTTATTTTAGGTTAAAGCAGATTAGCCATAGCTCAGGTAGACCACAGCACTGACCATAGTATATATATATAAACCATTTGAGCTATATTTCTCGCTACTTCATGTCCTTCTTCTTTTTGTAATCTTGAGTAACACTGCATATTTTATACGTATCTTTTTGACATTTCATCGGTTCTAGTTATAAGCAGATGCATATTGGAATATGTTACAGCTGTATCCCCATCTAAATTTAGCATGTTTGCCACCAACTTTTAACGAAATGTAAGAATTTGTATTTTTTTTCATGTTAAATGCTTCTAAAGAACCAATGATTTTACTACTGCTACACCCAATAATAGTTCTATACCAAGTTTTCTGTACCAGTTTACACCCTTTCGGAAGGTAGTGGCACATGAAGCCATTTGATCGGATAAATCAATGTAAGCTTTATCTTTTTTATATTCCAATACTTCTATTAGTTTGGTTGTAGCTCTTATAGGTTTTCGTATTTTGTGAGATAGTATAGTATTAGAATGAACATTACTACTACATGGTTGTGTTCCCATCTGCAAGTTGCTTGATGAAACAATATGTAGTGCATGCTTTTTCGAGAGGAGCCGAACATCAAATGTATCTCTCCATTTTAAAACAACAATTCCATTTACATTCTCACGAAAAATGATTTCACATCGTTTCCATTTAGAAAGAAGTACTTCCTTTGAAATAACTTTTTTATTAGCCCTTATAGTGTCAATAACATGAATATTTTGCTAAATCATTAATCGTATAAAACTTATAGATATATAAGATTCTACCTTCATTGAGAGGACTTTCAGCGAGTTTGAGGGATAAAGATTTTGGTAATCCAATTTCTCGTTCGCCCGATAGGAATTCTCAAGAATAAATTTTAAGGGCCATGTATAGCCATCAACTGAGCATAGCTTAAATAACTTTATGCCATAACGATGAGCTTTATTTGAAATATATTGCCTGATGATAAATCTTCTTTTCATGACACGTAGGTTTCATCAATAATAATTTCTTTACCCGGACAAAAAAAATTCCTTAAATTTATTTCCCAACATATCAACTAATGGTTATGATTTCCTGAATCACTTTTTTGTTTTTTTTGCCGTTTATTATTTATTTTATAAATAACTTGATCACTTGCTAGCATCCCCACACTTTCTTTTTCACAAAGCACTCGTCGTTCATTCACTTTTATTTCACCTCGAAACTTTAAAATAAATTAAAATCAAGGAGAAACATGCACAGAGTTTTATATATCCAATGGTTGTGTTGAAGTTCCCAGAATCTCAACTTGGTATCTTATATAAAGAAAAACACGAACACGGATTCAAATACTTTTATTTAAATACAACACTCATATAACAAAAATAATGTTTACCTTCACCAACTTTTAATAATGACTCTGTTTATATTTTTATTGTGTTTTCTGTGCTAACTCTATTTGCAGTTTCCTGATCTCAGCTATTTAATTTATGTATGCTTGAAATAATGTTGCAATATCAACTACTGAATTTGCAATTCTTCTGAGTTTACAATTTTGGGTGATTTAACTGAGAATTCTCTCAGTTTATATACTAAAAGATTGTGTTATTGTTGACACTTAAAGTGTCTTTTTCATTCACTTAATGACGCCTCGCGTCAATTATTATTATTTTTATTATTGTTGATCATTATTCTAGTTTTTGTTTTGATACTCTAGGTGTCTTTTCTTTGCAATTGAAGTGCTCTTTATATGATTTTTTTATTATGTTGACACTTTAGGTGTCTTTTTATAAATTTTTGTTGCAGCACTTAATGTGCTTTATTTTTTAAAAATAAACCAATATTTTTATTACTAGCCCCTAGAGGGCGATAACTAGTTAATTCAATATATTTAATATATTTATATCTGTTTTATCGGGTGGGGATAATTAATGTACATTTTGAAATTATCTTATCACATATTTTAAAATAAAAATTACATAAATCATTTACATAATGAATAAATAAACACACAAAGATCATTATTAATAAGATTCTTATCAAATGTTACCAGGAATTAATAGACTGTCAAAATTAATAATGAAATATACATAAATGAATAACAAATTGTCTAAATAAATGAAGTGATCATCAATTGGCATATACTTTCATGAATTGCCATAAATTGAAATCATTGTTGCCATCATCATTGTGAGGATAATTAAATCGAAAAGTTAATTCTCGTGTTAAAAATATGTAACGAATGCTAATAAAATTATAATAATAAATTTAAATAAGTTTAAAGTTAAATTATGGAATTATGAAATTGTTTGATTGTAAAATTAATATTTAGGATTGTTTGTAATTTAAATATATTAAATATTTATTGAATGTTTGTGTTTTAATATTCCTTATTCAATTGTTAATTCATGCTTGCTGAAATATTCTCAAAAGAAATACTAAAAAACATTTATGATTAAAACAACTTTAGATCGTTGTTTTAATATTGTTTTGTTTGTAGTTTTTTTGAATAAAGTTTGGAATTTATTATAATTTAGTTTTTAATGGACGTATTAAATTTACGAAATCAAACTTTTAATAATCATATTGTTATCCTCCTCAATTTTCATTTATATACGCATTCATTTTATATCTATTACATCCTACTACATGTTTTAATTTCAAAACCTTTATAACTCGCCCATCTTCTAACAGTTGTATATTCTTCGTTTGCGTACAATATATGGATAATTGAAGAAAATAATTAAAAGTTCCTTGAAATAATTAATATTATTTTCTAACTACCTGGGGCCCCCTTATTTATAAAAACCAAGTTCACATAAAGTTAATTACATTATGAAAAGGTATGGGTATCATGTATGTCATTGTTGAAAATGATATAATGCAATGAAATACCGCGTAATATGATCCTGATGATTATGCAGTTTATGAATTACACTAATAAAAATACAGAATAAATAAAATTTGTTTACATTCATTACTATTACAAAGTAGTTTTATTGAGAAAATATTATATGCGAGCAAATAAATTAAATTAAAATTAATTTTGTATTCAATTATTATATAAATAAGTACACTTGAATATTTATTGTCAATATTGTCATTTATTAATTAGATTATTCGTCACAATTGATTTGTTTATATAACAGAACAAACAGTTTTGAATTAAATTTTGACTAAACAAATATTGATTATAAAATTGGTGAATAGCTTAAATAAATCTAATTCATAGTCAAATTGTGTAGAAAACATTATGTCACCTATAAAGAAATCAGAGGTGAAAATCAAACAAAGTCCTTATAAAATATTGACTATCTTATGTATTTATTTAATATCTAACATTACCAATTATTGATTTGTGCTTTAAAATAGAATCAATTTAAACCTTTGATTTACATTGTGTCAAATAATAAAGTGTCATTAATAGGTTGAAATTCGGAATATTACACCCCCTCAGCGTTATGTTAATTAATTTTTAATAAATGCAATGAGAATTACAAAAAATTAAAGTAAATTAAAATGTGATACTTTTTTTTAAAATATCGGTAGTATTGTTATTTAAATATAAAACAATTCTTATATAATATTTTTCGAATTTTCGAACTAATATGATACCAAAAAGAAAAGAATTAGAAAAAGTGTTTTATAATGAGCCACTATCAACAGACTTTTTTTGTGCCAATAACATACATATGATTCCTGCCTGTCCAGAAGATGCCTCTGTGAAACATATTTCTGTTGCTTTTATTAAAAATATATTAACCTAACCCTGTTGGGTAATATTCCGAATTTCAACTTATTTTTAAAGAAAGAATGTGAAAAAAATAAGAAAGACACTGTGATAAGGCACTAAGCTACATAAACTTATATATGATTGCTTTCCATTTAAAAAAAATTCTAGATGATATTATTTCTAGCTCGACGGATAGGAAACGCAATTAAAAATTACTGGAGCTACCAGTTTGTGAGACCACAGTTATCTTTTTAAACTTGTTAAAGATTATAGACAGAGTTCATATTTTTTTCATCTTTCCAACAAAATCATTGAACTTTGCGTTCTCGAATTGCCCTTCTTAAGATCTTTATATAATTCTCTTAATTTTATGTATAAGGATCAAGTTAAATTAAACATTTAATTTAATAACATTTATTAACTTAATCTTAACAGCATTTAATACATATTATATGTTAATTAGAATTGTGAATAATATATTAATTATTTAAAATTAAATATAAATTTCTTATAAACGTGTAATTTATAATTAATATCCGTTTGGTTTTTTAAATTTATAACATCCTTTCAAAAATTTATTTTACCACAAAATTCAATATTATTTTAGCACTTTCTATTATTTTACGCAATAATTATTTTTAACATTTTATTTTTTAATATATTTTAGAAAGCGAGAGTTAATAATTGAGTAGGGAATATTCATATAAAAATATTTTATTTTTTAAATTTCAAATATTCATAAATATTAATTTTCAATCAAGCCATTTCATCATTCCATAATTTAAATTTAAATTTATTTATTCTACGTTATAGATTTATTATTATATTTTATTAAAGTTCTTTACATTAATTTTAAATGAGAAATATATTTTTTCTATTTAATTATCCTCACAATAATAATAAAATGTTTGTAAATTGTAGCGTTTATGTTTTCTTGCTCAAGATATTTAAAATAAAATTTATTAATTCCAACTACTTATATTCTTTTAAATAATTACAATTATATACTGTTATTAGTATTTTTTAGTGAATACCGTAATTTATCTGACTAATTTTGCAGATAGATGGTGTACTTGCTACAAAACGTCGGATTCTAGTTTGAATCTGGGAAGATTTTAACAAATAATAAGATATACATATAAGTAACGTTCCCTCTAATATTTTTTGGGCGCTTTTGATTTATTAATTAATTAAAAATGCTCATTTTATATTTCCAAACCTCTATTAAACATTTTCCTTAGAAATCCGTTAGTATTATTCTGTTCTTTCATAACGGTTACATCCTAAGTCAACTTGTCAGATTTTAATTTCATCTAGTTCTCTTCTAATTCTACAACATGAAAAGAATTTCACAAAGAGATTGTATTATTTACACTTTTCTCAACTGTATATAAACTGTATATAAACTGTATATTATGTAAAATTTAGATTTTTGCATATTGAATTAAAAATACAAATTGAAAAATAAAGTTCAAGGTGCAAATGATTAACTAACATTATTTTAGCAAATTAAATGGGACAATAATGTTATGATTTCGGATCCATTTTATTTATGTTTATTTAAAATCTGAAATCATTTCAACTTGTTGTACTGCTTGATTAATGAACAAATAACAAATATAAAAATATAAAATTGAGAAAAGTACAGAAAAAAAGTAAAATCCAAAAGTTCATTGAATCACTAAAGATTCAAGCACTTTTTCAACAAAATATTATCATCAAAAATACCGGTTCTTTCATGGTCATAAACGGCGAGAAAGGTGCATTTAATACGCTAAAATAAATTAGGGAAACTTTCCAATTACTGTCTGTTTTAATTAAATAAAAATATCAGTTTATTTTCATTTGAAAAAAAATTTCTCAATTTTTTTGGGAAATCAATTATTAAATAATACTTTGAATTTTCATCTCTTTTGTACATATTTTTTAATATTAATAATGACAAAATTTAATAGTCACAATAATAATAATAATAATAATAATAATAATAATAATAATAATAATAATATTAATAAAATAATAATAATAAATAATAAATAACAATAATAATAATAATAATAATAATAATAATAATAATAATAATTAATAATAATTAAAAATAATTAAAATTAATAATAATTAAAATTAATAATAATTAATAATAATTAATAATAATTAATAATAATTAATAATAATTAATAATAATTAATAATAATTAATAATAATTAATAATAATTAATAATAATTAATAATAATAGTCAATAATAATAATCAATAATAAAATATTATCATCATAAATACCGATTAAATACTAGTTTAAATTTTCATCTCTTATTTTTTATATTAATAATGAGAAAATTTGATAGTGATAATAATAGTGAAAATAATAATAATAATAACAATAATAATAATAATATTAACAATAATTATTTTATATATTTAATGAAAATATATCGATTTACTGATTATGATCTTACCAAATCCGAATTATTAAAAGATTGAATTAATAAAATTAAATTATAATAAAACATTTTTAAATAAGGAATTAATACAATTAAATTTCAAGGTCACACTAAGAAATGTAAAACCTTATAAACAGTTTTTCTCTGATAAATTCAATGAAATTATTTTTTATTTGTTAATTCGTTTTTGTTTCTGTTAAAATTAAGAGAAATTAATTTCCTTTTTTACAATTACGCAAGTTATTTATTTAATTATGAAATTATTAAAAGTTAAAATATAAAATTCTTGAATTTTTTCTAATAAACGAGAAGGAAAATACGGAAATTATCTGGAGAGTTTTTGACATTCTAGTTAATGGAATTGACAAAATATTTATAGCTCTTTAAAAATTGTTGATCCCGAGTTAATAGATAATTATTATTTTTGGATCTTTGTTACTATAAAATTTATTTAATAAAATACTAAGTTATCCTAAAGCAAAGATCGGAAAACGGCCACTCAATTAAGCATTCAATCTGTTTGCTAAAATATGTATATAAACATTTCTTTATTTCATAATGTCTTTTTGATATTATTTTCATGACTAAATCTTTAATAAAATTATGAGAACATTTTATCCCATGAGTCTATTTAATGATAAAAGTCACTGCCAATCTAAATGATCACAAAACAGTAATATTTGTCAAAACTTTAATGATAAGTGTGAAAATGTAAATTAATTAATCAATTAAAGTTATTAATTAAATAAATTAATATTATTAACAACTTATTTAAAGATTGTACCAATGTATGTTATTGTTCGTTGCGATTTATTGAATTGTCCTCAAAAGATTTTGTTTAAATAATTTTATTGAAAAGATTATTAATAAATTTAATTATAATTTGATTTCTAATTATGAACACCGTAAATACTAAAAACTGTAGCTAATAATAAATACATGGAAAATACAATGTTATTAGAAGATCTTAAGTACCCTCCTGTTTCAAGGCCTATTGGAGTTTCCAGGAGTCCACAATTGCAGTTCCACGCACAAACATCATCTCAGAACGAGGAGTGAAGTTAATGACAAAATTTAAAGACACTTGTAAACCTTATAAATATCTAAATCTGAAATTTGTTGTAATTAGCAATTTCTTATCTATAAATCTTGATATGCTTCTTTATCTTTACTTTCTAATAATTCATTAAAATAAATAAACTAATGTGCGCGCACCTTTTGTCAACATTTAATGTTGAAACATTGAAATTCATGTAAAACATTATACAACTAAACCAGTTCTATCACAGGCAAGCAAAAAAATGTCAAAAAACGTTTTTGTCATTACCCTATTATTAAGTATTTATATTATATTCCATCTGTTTCAACTGAACCAAAACTCCTATAATAAAATCAATAAACTTATTATAGGATATACATACTTACATCTGTGGTGATGTTATTTGTTCGAATGAATTACAATTCTTATTAAAGTTTTAAATAAAAATAAATTTAATACACAAACACAACACTTAGTAAAAAATGCATACATTTTCAAAATGCGGAAATGTTCAGATGAATAACAACTCTATATAGTATCATATTATAGTTATACAGGTCAAATCTCGATATAACGAAGCTCACGGGACCAAAAACAATATTTCGTTATACTGAAAGTTCGTTATACTGAATTTAGAGAATTATGAAACCCAACCATACACAAGTGTACTTCTGAGTCAAAATAATGGTAACAGGATGTCCGATATTCCAACTACATATTGCAACACAAAAAACAAACAGCGATCTTTAAACTGTGATACATATATTTATTTAAAAAATATATTTATTGCATACTCAACAAGATTAAAATGATTTAAAATAAAAAAAATATGTAAATATAAAAAAGTGTACAAAAACAACAGGAGACTTTTATTTTGAGCCATACTACGCTGGATTAGATGTTTTCAACATTGAGCAACTTTGCAAATTCCAAAGCCTTTTCGCGAATTAAAAAGCCACTTACAGGAAGATTTTTCGACCGAGCATCCTGAAGTCACGAGAATGTAGCTTTATCTACATTATCATTTAATGCTTTTCGCATCTTCTTTCTTAGTAGCTCCATTGTACATTCTCTTATCTGCTTTTCGATTTTCTTCCTATTTTTAATAAGTGTGGACATAGTTGAAGGCATATTTTTTGGCAACCTCACTCTTCTTTTTTCCAGCATTTATCTCCTCCAAAATGGATACTTTCTCCTTCAGAGTGAATTGTAGTCGTTTTTGCTCCATTTTAATAAACATAAAAAAGACACAAAAATAATGTAACGTAAAACGTTTTAGAAAGTTTAAAATCTCCGAAATGTGATAGAATCACTTAGAAACACGTGTTATATCACCAAAAGATAAGAATAAACTGATTTCTCAAAATCTTTGAATTAAGTTAAAAGTAAATTCTAAAGCTCTGAGACAAAAACTTCGTTATACTGAGATAGGCCTTCGTTATAATGAATTTTGGTTCAGTGCATTTTGTACGGAAGTTTTTCGGGGACAAATTATAGATTCGTTATATTGGAAATTTCGTTACTTCGGTATTGATCATATCGATATTTGACTTGTTTATTATAAATTTTGGTTTAAACTTAGACTGACTTACATTTTAATAAATAAATCCGAAAATTTTATATTTGTATGCATAAATTTCACTGAATTTTCATTATTTCTAGTAATTCGTTTCGTTAGTAAGTTGAATTTACGAGCCAACTTATTTTATAGAACTTGTAATTCAGATGAAACCGGTGTAATTTTATTTTTAATTTTTCAATAAAGAGGTGAACTCTTTTAGTAATTTGTTTTTTTATAAAATAGATAATGCCAAACCATTTCACTGATTGTATAAGACCAGTGTCGCTATTTTTGTTAACAGTAACAATATTTTGTATTTTAGCGACGAAATAACCATAATATTCATCAGAATAACAATTTATTTATCAGTTATATAAAAAAATATCTTCTGTCTCAGAATAATATGAATTAATTGATATTATATTGTCTTGAGTCACGTTTCATTATATATATATATATAAATATATATAATGCCTTTCCGAAATAAAGAATTTTGTTGGATTTGTTATATGTCGATTTTTACACATAATAAAGTGACCCCCGGCTAAGAATCAATGTTCCAAAGCATCATCCAACCTTTAACAACACTTGTCAAAATAATTGTGTAAACGGTATGCCAAATCAATCTGTATTTAATGAAAATTTTGTATTCTTAGTTGAAACTTCCATCCATGTCTCTTCAACTTTATAATTCATAAGAAAACTTGAAAGTAATGTTAGATTGTTATGTTTTGTACGAGGGAGCGCGTTTTGGTCAAAAATTGTAGAAAAAAAGAACTAAAAAATAAATCATCAAGTCTGGTAAATTATCGAAAAAAAATATAGCACAAAATAAATAAAGTTCGAAATAGATAGTTTATATAAGCGGAAAATACTTTTCATACTATTTCATCGAACAATTGTTTTGAAAGCCCTCTAGTATAACTTTCGAATATTATCCTAATTCTAACATTTTTTATGACATATTTTCTTCGCTTTACTTGTGACTAGAGTTTCTGAAGATTCAGTATTTTAGAATTCGACGAATTCGGTTCCCTAAATATTGATAACCGCCGAATTCGAATCCTATTCCTTATACAAAAACATATATTTTGATTTTATATTTTAAATTATTATGATTTTATTAAGCGCATTTGAAAATTGTAATAAAGAAACATAAATTAAGACTATGGTAATTTATATTTAGTATAAAAATAAAATAGTATATATGTATATAAAGAACAAACATTAATTATTTTGGTTTAAATAAAAAGCTTTCAAAAACAACAATAAATTTAGGGATTTATCTGATAAATGAGAGCGAATGTTTGTACAAAAGTTGCCAGACAACAAAAATGTTCTCTCTGCATCAATTGAAGTATGCTTAATGGTCAAATGCGCATCATAAAGTTTCTGCCAATTTGATGTTCTTTTGCCGGTATTTTTAAACAAGGTGAACTCTTGTTGAGATTTCTTTTTTGTGCAGGTTCTACCATTGCACTTTTCAAAATTTTCAAGACCTACTTTATTCTACTGCACTGTAATCTACTGTATTAAAAATATTTTAATATTATGCGCAAATAAATATTTTCAAATTTATCCAAAAATAAAACAAAATTTTATCTATTTGGTTTTCAAAATCTCTGCAATTGAATTTTAAATTTGTTTCTAAAATGCCTTATTTAAAAAGAAACTTGAAATAAAGTAACCGGATTCGTCAAATATCAGAACGAATCTTGGTTCCGAATAAAAGGGAAAGATTCGGCGATTCCAAATTCGAATTAACCGGTATCAGAAACCTTACTTGTGACGACATATGTTACGTACCGTTTTTTATATATTCAATCGTAAATTAAAATAACCATTGATAATCAGTCTCTCTTATTGAATTCCTAAACTCCAATGCTATCAACACAAATATACGATTGACGTTTCAACTATCCTTTGTTAAAAAAATATTACTTTATTTTCTTTAAATAATGACCATGATAGGAATCCCAAATCTTACACTTTCCTTCATTTATGTTCAATTTCCTGAAGGGAAATATATATAAGTATATTTTGAATTCAGCTTTACTAGCTTACAATGCCACGAAATTTATATTTTATTTATCTTAGTTGTCCTTGACGTTTGGATAATATATTTCGCGTAATTTTATTGTTCAAAATATTTAATGAAATGTAGTAATAGTCTTGAAAAAGTTATGTTAAAATATTTAACTCCATATAGACTTATTATAATACCACATATAATACCACTTATAATACCAAATATAATATAATATCACATAAGTGGTATTATTTGTGGTATTATATGTGTTATTATATGTGGTATTATATGTGGTATTATATGTGGTATTATATGTGGTATTATATGTGGTATTATATGTGGTATTATATGTGGTATTATATGTGGTATTATATGTGGTATTATATGTGGTATTATATGTGGTATTATATGTGGTATTATATGTGGTATTATATGTGGTATTATATGTGGTATTATATGTGGTATTATATGTGGTATTATATGTGGTATTATATGTGGTATTATATGTGGTATTATATGTGGTATTATATGTGGTATTATATGTGGTATTATATGTGGTATTATATGTGGTATTATATGTGGTATTATATGTGGTATTATATGTGGTATTATATGTGGTATTATATGTGGTATTATATGTGGTATTATATGTGGTATTATATGTGGTATTATATGTGGTATTATATGTGGTATTATATGTGGTATTATATGTGGTATTATATGTGGTATTATATGTGGTATTATATGTGGTATTATATGTGGTATTATATGTGGTATTATATGTGGTATTATATGTGGTATTATATGTGGTATTATATGTGGTATTATATGTGGTATTATATGTGGTATTATATGTGGTATTATATGTGTATTATATGTGGTATTATATGTGGTATTATATGTGGTATTATATGTTTTATTTTATTTTTGGTATTATATGTGGTATTATATGTGTATTATATGTGGTATTATATGTGGTATTATATGTGGTATTATATGTGGTATTATATGTGGTATTATATGTGGTATTATATGTGGTATTATATGTGGTATTATATGTGGTATTATATGTGGTATTATATGTGGTATTATATGTGGTATTATATGTGGTATTATATGTGGTATTATATGTGGTATTATATGTGGTATTATATGTGGTATTATATGTGGTATTATATGTGGTATTATATGTGGTATTATATGTGGTATTATATGTGGTATTATATGTGGTATTATATGTGTATTATATGTGGTATTATATGTGGTATTATATTGGTATTATATGTGTATTATATGTGGTATTATATGTGGTATTATATGTGGTATTATATGTGGTATTATATGTGGTATTATATGTGGTATTATATGTGGTATTATATGTGGTATTATATGTGGTATTATATGTGGTATTATATGTGTATTATATGTGGTATTATATGTGTATTATATGTGGTATTATATGTGGTATTATATGTGGTATTATATGTGGTATTATATGTGGTATTATATGTGGTATTATATGTGGTATTATATGTGGTATTATATGTGGTATTATATGTGGTATTATATGTGGTATTATATGTGGTATTATATGTGGTATTATATGTGGTATTATATGTGGTATTATATGTGGTATTATATGTGGTATTATATGTGGTATTATATGTGGTATTATATGTGGTATTATATGTGGTATTATATGTGGTATTATATGTGGTATTATATGTGGTATTATATGTGGTATTATATGTGGTATTATATGTGGTATTATATGTGGTATTATATGTGGTATTATATGTGGTATTATATGTGGTATTATATGTGGTATTATATGTGGTATTATATGTGGTATTATATGTGGTATTATATGTGGTATTATATTTTTATTGTTATTATATGTGTATTATATGTGGTATTATATGTGGTATTATATGTGGTATTATATGTGGTATTATATGTGGTATTATATGTGGTATTATATGTGGTATTATATGTGGTATTATATGTGGTATTATATGTGGTATTATATGTGGTATTATATGTGGTATTATATGTGATATTATGTTATATGTGCTATTTTGTGGTATGAAATATGGTTTTATATGTGGTATTATATTATATGTGGTTTTATAAGTGGTATTATGTGGTATTGAATACCACATATAATACCACTTATAAACCATATTTAATACCACAAAATACCATATACAATACCACTTATAAAACCACATATAACATAATACCACATATAATACCATATTTAATACCACTTAAGATACCACATATAATACCACTTATAAAATCATATTTAATACCACATGTAATATCACATATAATACCTTGATTATTCTGGAAGTGATATAAAAAGGAGCTTTTAATAATTTATTCCAATTAATTGGAAAACCTTTAAAAAATATTGAATTGAAAAAATATTTAAAATTTTTTATTGAATAATATTTTCTCTACCGCCTCTCTAAGGCTTTCTTTCAATTCAACGTTCTCAAAATTTATATTATGTTAGTTCATAAATCAATGTATGTTACTGTTAAAGTCTTAAACCTAGTGAGTGTATATACTGGATAGCGTGTGTGGTGAAAGTATTCATAATTGAGAGTGAATGCATACACTCACGGTTGTACTGTATAAAGTGTTCTAGTTTTTCATATAGTAATAAATAATGTTTATTTAACTTGATTTACTTTTGTTTTAATATTTTAAACAACTTTAATTTAACATTTAATGCCGCAATATAAACTGACTATAAATGGTCAGTGTATATATTGACTGAAATTTAACCGTAAGCTTAAACTGTAATATATATTTTAATACTCACTTTAGTCATAGTATACACTGACTAAATAAAATTTGGCAGCCTTAGGGGTATTGCTTTTTCTTTATATGGTCGTACGTACATTCAGAGTTGCTCGTTTTAACAAGTTTGAGAAACTCATCATGAAAAAGTTTTCTCATAGGTCAGCAGGCCCTTTGTAACAATATTTTAGATGAAGTATCAGTTTTGACTCTCGCAAACAATTTTCATTTAACAATCCAACGTATATTTATCAATTATGATACATAATCTTTTTATTCATTTCATGAAATTCTTCAATATTCATTACATTACAATTTCAATTTTTTGTTTTTGAATAATGTACGCGAGGCCCGATAGTTCATCTTTTGAACCTTTCAATTCGTAGAAGGTGTCCCCTTTATCCATGTAATCTGTATTGTCATTTGTCAACATATACTGACCGACCTTACCTAAACATTAAATATAATTAAAAAAGCATAAATTTCAGCTATGTTAATTTAGAATAAATAAACAACAATAAATCTTTTTTAGAGATTTTTATGAATTACAAATTAAAAATTGAAACTTTTGAAAAGTTTTGACGACTGTTAAAAATATTTGCTCTATTACATGGCGCACTCAACGGTTAATAACATACATCTATAAAGGAAATCTTTTACTAACGAATTCCTATAGCTGATAAAAACTACTTTTACAAATAGGGCAACAACTGGGAACAGTAAATCGGGAAGGGATGAATAATATAAACAATGTCCCAATTATTTACAGTTATAAAATCATTATTTATCAATTGTCATTCAATTGGTTTCTTTTTTGCGGGGAAAAGAAAAAAGATATTTTGTAATGTGAACCAAATGGCATTTCTGTCATCATATTACAGAATTTATTAGTTCGGCCATGTGTATTTTATGTACAGAATAATATTATTTTAAGTTTTTTCTTTTTTTTACAAAAACCTCTGTTCATACTGTTTATCTTTCCGCTGGATTAACAAGTATAAGCACGCAATAGATGACCTTCTTTCCGTTTCGTATGTAAATACTAATCATATAATGCAAAAATCTACCTTTGATATTCAAATATAAGAAAAATATCATCGATGTAATGTTATGTGGATGATATTTTTTTTATATTCAAAAATCAGAGGCCTTTACTGCTGTTTTTGCACTAAATGAACCGTTTGCTAAATAAATTGTATTCACATGCGAAATGTAGAGGTTATTGATTTCTTTCATGGACTTATTTATCTAGCACAAAGATAGGCATTATGAGACAGAAATTTATAAAAAACCCAGCTGATTCTGGTTTTTATACATCTTCAGAATGTTTTGAAAATTTAAGTATATGAGAAAAATGGTAAATCATCATATCATCATGGTCTTTATCTTCTAGTTTTGAAATTTTAGTAAAAGATGTTGATAAACTGTTGGATTGTTGATAAAAAATGGTTGGTTAAAATCATTTTTGATTGATAATATAAAGAATATTGGTGATAAATTAAATGGTAAGTAGATAACATTAATAGTTTGTGTTATGATGATAAGTTTAAATTTGCGTTATTATTGCGGTACTTGAAGGTTTTGCAGATTATAAGAGAAAGATAAAGTTGTGAGATAATTTTAATCATATGATTGTCTCAATTCGTGCAAAGTAGTTGTTATTAATAAGCCTAAAACTCCAGATGGACCGTGTTCGGATCTCGTTTATTAAATTACATGTAATGTGTGTAATGACACATACATTGAAAAAACTTTGGTTATTTCTGTATTCGAGTTCTTGAACATTGTCGACTGAACGAATTGACTAATGCTAATGGACACAAGAAGGCTGTATAAATAAAATAGGTATGTCTAATTTTAAAATCTTATTAATCTGTTTAATTATTATTATACAAAAGGCTATGAACACTTGTACCTTGAATGATTTTTAATAACTTTAAAGTTCAAGCGAGTGCGTGTGGATTGTTGTTATTGTTTCCTAATTTATTTAATTATTAAGTCAAAAAATTTTTAAAATTCTTTAAAATTTATAGATTGTTTTTAAAATTATGAAATTATAATAAAATAAGTTAATAAATTTTTAAATATATTTATTGAAAATAGTGTTACTTTAAAAATAATTGATTAGTTAAATTTTTTTAAAAGATATTTTAAAATGAATAAAATTTTTGTAATTTAATTATTAAATAATAACAATAATAATAATTACTAAAATGATAATGATAAAAGTTTTACATATTTTGTTTAAATATGTTGCAAAACAGTTACATAAAAAAATTGAAAATACATTCGTCTTCGCTGAAAGTTTAATGTATCATATTTATCATTTGAATGAATTAAGAAAAATATTCAATGATAAATTTAGCATTTAAACAAAATGCTTTTAATGGGTTATTTGAAATTGACTATTTATTTTTGTTTGTTTCGTTTGTCTCAGTCTAGTTACAGTCGAAATATTCGAAAACTTGAATTGCTAGTCTTTGTTTAAATGAAAAACAAAAAGTGAAACTCTCATAAATTTATAGATCATTTGACTTTAAAAATTGTTAGTTATAAAAGTTTTAATAAATACATAAAAGAATTATAACAGGATTTAGAGAATTAAATTAATTCATGGAATCACAAACTAATAACTGAAATTATTATTATTATTATAATTATTATTATTATTATTATTATTATTATTATTATTATTATTATTAATATTATTATTATTATTAATATTATTTTTATTATTAATATTATTTTTATTATTAATATTATTAATATTATTATTATTATTATTATTATTATTATTATTATTATTAATATTATTATTATTATTAATATTATTAATATTATTATTATTATTAATATTATTAATATTATTATTATTATTATTATTATTATTATTATTATTATTATTATTAATATTATTATTATTATTAATATTATTATTATTATTAATATTATTAATATTATTATCATTATTATTAATATTATTAATATTATTATTATTAATATTATTATAATAATAATTATTATTATTATTATTATTATTAATATTATTAATATTATTAATATTATTAATATTATTATTATTATTAATATTATTATTATTATTATTATTATTATTATTATTATTATTATTATTATTATTATTATTATTATTATTATTATTATTATTATTATTATTATTATTATTATTATTATTATTATTATTATTATTATTATTAGTATTTCACGTTATATATTACGTAATTCATTTTATTTAGATCTATCGTGTTCAAAATTCCCTTCAACTCCAATTTGGTAATTGAGCCATTTATACACTGGAAAACCTTTAAATCCCACAATCCACGTTACCAACCAGGTCCAGTATATATTCGGTACATGTCACAACTTGACCCCTCCCAATCGTCCATTGTCGAACTTTGTGGGTCTGATAACCAAAGAGTTTTGGAGTGTCGTGCATTCGACATTGCAGTAAAATTATGAGTTATATGTTATCTAGTCATATAAAATCACTCCACACATGTCTTGAACTTTGACCAGAAAAATCAAAAATCACATTTTAAATTTATAAAAAATTTGAAAAAATTTGCGGATAAATTGCGGGAGATTGTCTCAGTAAATATTTTCTGTTTGTTGAATCGCATTTCGTTTTTAATTAATATGAAGAAAGGAAAAAAAAATTTTATCGTAGTAGTTAGAATCTTTTTTTTATCAAAATCTTCCTTGACAGGCGTGCAAATGAAATTATTAATATTTTTTCAAAAGCCCGTCTCTGGATATTCATTCATTCAACAATTCTCTTTGGTTACGATGGAATATTTTACGATTCGACAGAGTTTATTGAGAGATTCATTGAAAAATCTGAAAATTTTTCCACATTGTCAAAGTTGAAATTATTTTTACTAAATTTTTCATGAGTGTTTTTTTAAGTTTTTTTATTATTCCTAGTTATCAAGACTTGCATTATGTTTTCTTCAATTAGTAAAATGACATTTCGAAAAGCTTTAGTATTTTTTTCAAGAAAGTTCTCTCTGTAATTTCATTTTGATGGTACTTTTATTGAAATTTTTGACCTTGAAGATCTTTTTATAAATGTTTGAACACCTTAAAATCTCAATGTCTAATGATCTAAAAACATAAAATGACATTTTGCAATTGAATCATTGATCTTTCGTCATATGTGAGGAGACTGATAAAATTAATACAGTAAAACTATTTGAGGATATCTTAGGAATCACAAAAGATATTCAATATCACAAGGTTACTATTTGAAGGTTCTGCGTTCATCACCTATATAAGTCATCTTTTAAAACAAAACTTTATTACAGGTGTTCCACTTCTGTAGCTCCAAACGCCAAGTCGATTGCCCATTCAAAAAATCCGGTATTCAATTATTGGTTGTTAAAAAGTTCCTTTATTGCCTGTTTCTTCGAAAATATATTCACATTAAAAATCCATCAGTTTCAAACCCCTCTAAATACTAACGAAATACTAACATTTAAACAAACTTAATTTTTAATCAACATATGTAATTATTTCATATTAAAAGAACCATTTCTTTAATGTTTTTTTTTTCATCTATTTTTCATCGACTTTAATATTTTTGAAAGATTATTTTCAATGGGTATCAAAAGCCAGTATAAATGGTGTCTTTAAATAAAATTTAAAACAAAAATCCCTCATTTTTAAATAATATATTTTTACATTCTCAAGTTCATGATCACAGTCGACTGAGTGAATTGATTAAATATTAGTAAACGACACGATTTTGTGCTGCATGATCGAAAATAAATGTAAAAGATTGTTGTGTATGAATGTAAAAATATTAAAATTTTGTTAAAATTTCATCAAATTTCTATTTTATGAATTTTATATTATAAATTTTTTAAAAGTTAAGATTTAGAAAACAGAATTTATAATTTTTTAACAGAATATATTTTTAAAATAAAAAAGATTAATGAATAAATTGGTTTGAAAAAAAGAAATTTAAATGGATATAATAGTTTAAATTTTAAATCTACCTGACGTTTACACTGGCATCTGTATATATAAAAAGGTGTTAGTCTACTCTATCAAAACCTTCCATTATAAAATTTGTGAAAAAATCTGTTTGGAAATTTAGATTATAATATCATTTCTCATTCGTGTAAAGTACGCAATATGTTCATTAATAAGTCAAATATTCCAATTAGATTGTGTTCGGATCTCGTTTATCAATTTACGTGTAATGGGTGTAATGTCACATTTCTGTACTCGAGTTCTTGAGCACTATAGACAGAAGGGATTGATCAATACTAGTGAACATAATAGAGTAAAATAGAAATGTTCGATATTAAAATTTCTAATAATTATTGGGAATGTGTTATATGTGAGGCGTTGTTGATAAAGTAATTGGATCTAACTATTAATGTTTTGAATACGAAAGTTTTAAAATAGTTTGATGGGCATATTTAAATATTTAAAACCTTATAATATCAAATTTATTTCACAAATAAAATATAACTTTTAAAGATAATTTAAATGATTTAAAAATTTTAAAAGAATAATAATAATTATTTTAAAATGTAAATTAAATTACATATTATTTTTTTGGTTTGTTTCATACCTGCATGTGTCGAAATATTTGAACGGCTCTTCCTTGTACTTAAGTTGTTGTCATGTTTATTTAATTATTCATTTTTTTATTTAATTAATTAATTCAAATACATTTTTACAAAATTAAAATAATTTTCAAACACATATTTGCAAACCTTGACATAAATAATCTAATGGAATGTTAAAAAATTTATAGGTTTTTATGGCAATCACTTTTATTAATATTTACCTTTATATTTGCATTCTTTTTTAAATTTTGATATTAAAAATCGGATAAAAGTTTTCTTATAAAATTAATTACTTTAATTTATAAATAATACTAGAAAATATTCATAAAAGATCATAGAATTGTTTACTGCATTCAATAATGAGATCCTCAGTCAATGATAAAAATCGCTTTGACATTAGATTTGAATAGGAAAAATTAATTAAAGACACAAAATATGTTTTGTGTATGAGTTTTGTTTTCATATAGATTTATTTTTGTTTTTTTTTGAAATGAAAGAAATTATTATTGAATTCTTTATATTTTAAGAAATATTTTTTCTGGAATTTTGTTTATCTGTTGAGATTTTTACTGAAAGTAAACTTTATTAATAATAAGGTAACAAATAATTTAACTAATTATATTAATAATATTACTTTAATATTATTTTAAATATAATTTTAATTTTAATAGAACAAAACAGTCCTCAGCCGTCATACAGGCAAAAATATGATTTCATTGAAGATCAGCGGATTTAGTTCTAAACACATTCGTATTGGTGAGCTCGTGTGATTTTTATTTTACAATAATTTATTAATAATTTTAATGTATAATAAAATAATATTAAAAGTGCAAAAATATCTTGAAATTGATTAACTTTAAATCCCCTATATAGATTTGTTTGGAAACTAACTGAAGTTCTGTAAAAAAATTTAAAGTGATTGATTCGTTGCCCCCCCCCCCTTCCCTCAAACTAAGTTTATTCCAAGTTTATTAACAAACGGAATAGTAACTTTTGATTCGAATTAAAATAAATTGTTATTCTGATGAAAATTATGGCTATTTCCTAACTAAAATACAAAATATTGTTACTTTTAACATAAATTGTGACACTACTTTTATACAATCAATGAAATTGTTTGGCATTATACCTTTTATGAAAAATAAATTACCAAAAAGATTCACTTCCTTCAACCAAGAATCATTAAAAGTAAAATTACACCTGTTTCAGCTGAATAACTCTTATATTACAAGTTTTCTCGTAAATTCAACTTAATGACGAAATGAAGAACTAAAAATAATGCATTTTCAGTGAAATTTATGCATCAGTAAATTTAATGATTTTTTAGCTTTTTAGGAATACAAATATGAGATTTTTCGGATGTATTTTTTCAAATGTAAATCAGTCTAAGTTTAAACCAAAATTTATAATATACAGTGGAGCCCCGCTATAACGTGCCCCGCCATAACGCGAATTCGGATTTAACGCGGTCGTAGCATGGCACCCAAAATTTTTATATTCATTTACATTTAGAAAAAAAATTGATAAAATTGAAAGAACCAAAACATGAAATTAAATTCATTTTTACCATAAAAAACTGTTTTTGAAAAAAATAACAAAACTTAATAAATATAGCGTGATAAAATTGTCAAAATGTATGCCGTAATCCAACTTGTAGTTAAAAGCAAATAAATTTAATATAGTGAAACCCCGTTATAATGCGAAAATCAGGGTCCATTAAATCGGGTTGCGTTAAAAGTGGGGTCACGTAAATGCGGGGTTTTACAGTATTGAACTTTTTTTCGGGCAAGATATACGTGTATAATGTAAAAATCAAAAGTCGGCTTATCATCAGATGATTATAAAAATTTGATTAAAATTTAGATAAATTTGAAGCATCGATGCCAATATATAAAAGTTATTACCATGCATTATAACATTTATTAATTTTTTTGTTTGTGTTATAATACGGATTGACCAAAAATACCAAAATATCATAAAATTATAAAAAGTGTATCAACATAGATGGTTGATGTGCCGTATTGGTTTCGTTTTGTCAAATAAAGATTTTATTTTATAAAGCTTTTAAATATTTAAAACATTTAACAATTTTTATATTTGAATTCGCTCCGTAAAACATAGCATAAACCGAATTATAAAACCTTTTACGGCGTTGATATATTATATTCATTGCATGCCGCCCGAAAAGTTTATTATTATGTATATTTAAACACTCATTTCATAACGCTAAAATTTTATTTTATGCGACAACTGCAAGAATAGTTAGCAATCAAGGGATGATTTCAGCGCGCAAAAACAATTAATAAATTTGTAAAAATAAAAAAAAACATGCGAAAAATTATAAATTAATAGTTGCGCAAAATGAAAGTAAGTTATTTTATAATTAAATTTTATAATTTATTGAAAAATACATCCAATTTCGTTTGCTTCTTTGCCGCAGACTGTTTGTTTTTCGCAAATTCAAGAATGTTTCTTAATTGAAGTACTTTTAAACTATCAACATCTTGTGTTTCCAGCCACCTTTAACTAGCTTCTAGATGTATTACTGCTTCAGAAACTTTTGGGGGGGGACTTGTAGAGCAATCGTCATCGTTATAACTATCTTCTGTTTTTCCGGAACTGATTGTGCAGATTCATTCTTCATGCCGACATTTATAACAATTTCCTCATTTGATATATGCTCATATATAGGGCAGGTTTTATCTACTGAATACCAATTAAGAATATCATGATGACTGGGTTTTTATTTTTTGAGTACTTCTTCTGCTAAATGCACGTCTTCTTCCTTGAATACTGTAAAACCTAACTCATCGTCACTACTATTTTGTATCGATGGCATAAAAGCTGCCCCAAGTCTCTTCATCCAGCATCATTCAATACAATTTTCTGTAATAGCTCCCCAGGCTTTACCTCCAAGGTGGCATACTTCTTTTAAAGTAAGTAATGCCAATGATTTTAATCAAATTTTTATAATCATCTGATGATAAGCCGACTTTTGATTTTTACATTATACACGTATATCTTGCCCGAAAAAAAGTTCAATATTGTAAAACCCCGCATTTACGTGACCCCACTTTTAACGCAACCCGATTTAATGGACCCTGATTTTCGCATTATAACGGGGTTTCACTGTATAACTATATAATATTGTAATATATAGAGTATGTATATTTTACTGTGCTGTATTTGCGTGTTAAATTAGTTTTTTACTTTCTGACTTTATAATAAAAATTGTAATTCATTCGAACCAATAATACCATCATACAGGTAAGTGTATGTGTCCTATAATATAAGTTTATTGATATTTTATTTTTATAATAGGAGTTGTTATTCAGTTGAAATAGGTGTGTTCAGTAATCAATGATGTCATGGAAACCTATATGGCTTCCGTGGCACACAAAATTACATAAAAGAATTCCGTTATTATATCACTAATCGATCACTAAAACAGCTGTATGAAATGTTTTACAATAAAATCTTTTAAAATAACGAAATAAACTTTTGGCCTGGGATAATATTTTACGCAAAACGGGTTGGCAGTTAATGTGTTAACAACAATTTACATTACAAATCATTTACAAATCTATTAATAATGCCATATATGGGCCCGAAGCACCAAGAAACCTTTCTTTACTTGCGTCAAATAGCTAGTAAAGTCAAAGATCCTTATCAAAATGGGTTGTGCGGAATGTATTGTAACATAATTAATAGATAAAAATGAATTTTCTATTTTCATAATTATAATTTTTAAAAATATTGCTCATTATAAAAAATTAATAAATCACCTTTGAATTGCCTTGATTGAAAAGAACATTTCGAATGATTGCTGATGTTTCTCCAGGAAATTTACCAACCTTTTCTCTATAATAGTAGCAATTATAGCCGTCATTAGATCCGATAATTGTTGCAATGTAAAATAATAATTATGATTTGTTAGCATATATTTATTCTTGATCACTGACAGTTGATTCTGAACTTTCTGTAATTCATTAGATTCAAGCATTAAACCATTTTCGAAAATGATTTACATAATTGCTCGTGAATATAATCACTGATCCATGCATGCCATAATAATAACAATAATAATAATAATAATAATAATAATAATAATAATAAATAATAATAAATAATAATAATAATAATAAAATAATAATAATAAATAATAATAAATAATAATAAATAATAATAATAAATAATAATAAATAATAATAATAATAATAATAAATAATAATAATAATAATAATAATAATAATAATAAATAATAATAAATAATAATAATAATAATAATAATAAATAATAATAAATAATAATAATAATAATAATAATAATAAATAATAATAAATAATAATAATAATAATAATAATAATAATAATAATAAATAATAATAATAATAATAATAATAATAATAAATAATAATAATAATAATAATAAATAATAATAAATAATAATAATAATAATAATAAATAATAATAATAATAAATAATAATAAATAATAATAATATAATAATAATAAAAAAAAAATAATAATAAATAATAATAATAATAATAATAATAATAATAATAAATAATAATAATAATAATAATAATAATAATAATAATAATAATAAATAATAATAATAAATAATAATAATAATAATAATAATAATAATAATAAATAATAATAATAATAATAATAATAATAATAAATAATAATAATAATAATAATAATATAATAATAATAATAATAATAATAATAATAATAATAATAATAATAATAATAATAATAATAATAATAATAATAATACCTTTAAAAAAAGTAATTTACGGCACTGTATGGAGTATTAGTTTTGGTTCTGATTAGAATTATCTTCTGGTGCATTAAATTCTTATGTTAATTTGTTAAATTAAATTTCGCGTTAAAAAGTGTCTTATAAAAGTTTTAAAATATTATTTTATAGGAATTAAAGAGGAATTTGATTTTGAGCATATTCTAAGCCACACATCTTTAATAAGCCACTATTTACTCTTTACTAAGCCTTTTTTCAGAGGAAAAAAATATTTTATAACTTTTCTGAGCCAGTTGCTTACAAAGCATAAAACCAGATCTATGTTTGTTCTAGCAGTTTCCGCCATTCTCAATTTTACTATTCCTGAACTAATATCAGTTGTAAGAACAGCAAAAATTATAACTTAACTTGTACATTACCGGTTTTTTTAAAGTGTTTAGTGCGTCAAAATAGTGATCATTTTTATAATTCACTGAGTGTAAGAATTACAGTCCATGGTTATATTTCGTTATATCATAGTTATTTATTACCTAATATCGGATACTTGTTGAAAGACCTGCAAACTAAGTCTCTGAGGACTCATGTTCACTTAGATGTAATTATGTTTGGAACTTTATTTATGATGACTGGCAAAATTATTCCTTTTAAGTTCGGTTTATTAACAATGTGATTTATCGAAAAAGTTCCTCTCATTTTAATATACAAAATGCCAAAATTTAGAAGCTGAAAAAAGTGACGAATCATGTTAAAAAATTTCGCTTTATATCCTACCTAATGTCAATATGTAAACGATAAATCCAGCCGACATAAAGGGGATTTTGTCATGGGCATCAAATATGATTTCAATTATTCATTCCGATACATAGTACAGTAGAATTTCTGTATATGGTACAACTTATACAAGTACGGCACGATATAAGGTATGATTTATTAAAATATACTACAAAAAGCCTATACTAAATCAAAATCTTTGATCTTTTCGTTCATTATATGGTATACTGGTATAAAAGACAGTTTTTTTAATATAAAAATGGTGTACTTTATAGAGAGATTCTACTGTACCTCCTTTGCACGGTTTTCACTATCAGAAATACCTTATATTATATCGACTGAAATTTATGTAAAATTACCCGAAATATTGCTACAATGAAAATTCTGAATTCTAATTAAAAAGACCAAAAAATATTTCAGAATTAAAAATTCTAAATTTTGTGCAAAACTTTAATTCTGTAAATTGTTTGATCTTAATTAAAAGTTCTAGACAGAAATTTTTCTATCTGGATTTTCGGATAATTGATCATTTAAGTTTCTAAATTAGTAGAAATTATGATAAAATTCAGGCACCCATTCTACCGTTACCTTTGTAGAGATTTTCATTTTTCTAATTTAATTACTGCATTTTATACATATTAGTTATAGGAAAGTATTTTTAATTAATTTGTTTTTATTTTTGTAATTTTTTAGTTTTAATTTAAAATTAGAATTAAATCTCATTAATTAAAAATCTATAACACATATCTTAGATTAAGTAAGAACATCCATTGATTGAAAATATTTATTATAATAACAAATTTCTGTCATTTGAAAATCTGCTTATCGGAGTTTATTCAAACAACTTTATTATAAGAATTCGATTTCATTACTTAAATTATCTAAAAAAATGGTATTTATCAATTTTTATTATATTTACCCTTCCACATACTAAAAAGATTTATTAAGAATAACATGTAAGATATTAGATTTTGAAATTAAATTTAAAATGTTATTTTTTACAATGTAACAAAATCAATTGTAAAATCAATTTTTTTTATTTGATAGATCAATAAATTCTAATTTAGAACAAATTTTCGGAGCAGCAGTTATTAAGTTTTATTTCACTAATTTTGATTTATTTCATAAATATTTTTGCAAAGAAAAACCTTGATTGTACTATGCAAGCTGATTATTATGGATAGAAATTTGTTTTAGGGAAGCTTTTGAATGGGTTGGATATTAAATTAAATTAAGTATAAAAAATTAAATTAAAATAATAAAAATAATAAATAAAAAAATTTATGAATAAAAATGTAGATAATTTTAAATATAATTTACAATATAATAAATGAAATGAATATTATAAAATAATAATGCGGCTTATAAGTAATTTATTTGATCTGGGAGTCTAAGGCCATGGTAGATAAATGATTTTGACAACCTTATATCCATATGAAAACAGATAATATATTGAAAACAGATAATATATTGAAAACAGATAATATATTAAAACCAGATGAAATTTGTTGGGACTTGGGACAATTGGAGAAGCCTCTCTCAAAAATAATACATAGTTATTTCAAATTGATTTAATATCAAAAACCATGTAAAAAAAAAGCTGTACAACAATAAATGAAGAAAAATGAAGAAACTTGGGAAAGTGTAATAGTTAAATTAATAAATCTTATTAGAAGTGAGATTTAATTTGTAATATATTTAAAAATTGTGTGTGGTGAACCGACATAACTTCCTCGACAATATTCAAATTAATTTAAATAATAATAATAATAATAATAATAATAATAATAATAATAATAATAATAATAATAATAATAATAATAATAATAATAATAATAATAATAATAATAATAATAATAATTATAATAATAATAATAATAATAATAATAATAATAATAATTATTATTATTATTATTATTATTATTATTATTATTATTATTGTTTTTTGTTTTATTTTCAGTGATTATAAATTATCGAAGATTTACAGATTAATATTTCAATTAAGAAGCCATATTTAATCCGATCTTTTATTCAATAGGTTCTCATATTGTTAATGCAATACATATTCCTTTTGGACGAGCTTATATTGCGTTGCATTATAATAGATCTAAAACCCACCGTCCGGAATCTTCTCTGGTTACACCTTCGTTAACCTTTTCCTATGGAAACGCCAACTTCCTTCAGATAACAAAATTCAAGGATAAAATCTATTTCATTTTCACCGAAGCCGCCTCAGAATTTGTTGACTATCACAAAACATTCTATGGCACAAATAAACCTGTAATTTTAATATTTTCTTGGAAAAACTTTGTTGCAAATTTGAATATTTTACCTTCTGTTGACAATAATTTATCCGACAAATGCTGTTGGATATTTTTTATATTTTAAATAATGAACAATTATTTTTAAACATCATTCAAACACACTTTTTACAATATATTTCAAAACTATTTCTGTCATCAAATCAGATAGGATATTAAAAACTATGCATATTATAAATTATTCAAAGAAATTATACAATTTTTATTAATTTAAACATAAATGTAAATAAATTTCGAAAGCACTTTTAAGCTTTATTTATTTTTATTTGTTTATATTTTTTCGAAATAATAATTCCTCCATAATTATTTAAAATAAAATTAATTTTACACGAATAATTTGCCTTGGAAAAATGCGGTTTTTATAATATATTCTATTTATCCATAGTATAAATATGACATGTACAATCAGATATATATATATATATATATATATATAATTCCGGGACTGATCAGCTCTTGTAGAGTTTTACATCATTAAAATTATTCACCGTTATTCTGAATGACATATTTGAGAAAGAATGTAAAATAAAATCTTAATGATAATTTTTTTGATAATATATTTGTTATTTATATAAAACATCTTTTAATAGCTAATAAAAAATTAATACTCCCTCTGTCCTATAATAATGATAATAAGTGAATATTTAAACAGAAATTATTGGCGAATGCAGCTGTAAGTTATGCTGTATTGCGAAGCCTACAATCAGAGTCAATGTCTTTGACAACTGTCGGTGGCCGGACAAAATGTCATGAAGACAAAATTGTAGGGAAAAATAAAAATAAATTGTACTTTTTAGGTTTAAAATTCTAACGAATGAGATGAAAACTGTAATACAATTAAAACATTTTTCCGTGAAATAACTTATGACAACTATTGAACACTAACAATGAACCAAATATTCGTTTTGGCTTAAAAAAAAACTTATTTATACAAATTAAAATTAACTTTGTCAAGGTAATTATTTGTTTCGCTTAATAAAATTCATTCTCAGCACTATCACTTGAGCGTGTGCAGGATTTCAAATTTTTGGGATTGCCCCGTGGATATCGGTGCCTATATATATATATATATAAACTTAAAGAAAGTGCCATTTTGTCCTCATGACATTTTTTATCTGCAGACCTATTTGTTCGCACCATTTTGTCTGTGACATTTTGTCCTAGTACCCATCTGTCATCCAGCTGTTAGGTTAATCTAATTATTACGAATTATAACGATTTATTTTATTTAATCGGCTGATCGAAATCAATTGTAAAGGTATGATGGAAAAAAGAGGTTTCAAGCAAAGATCGAGTTGAGATTGACCAATTCTTGATATATAAACAAAGCAAAAAGATCCAATTACGTTAGATAAAACAATTTAAGTGCAACAGAATGATAATATCATGAATTTGCAAACGTGATTTTGAAAATAAATGTCCAGGTGAATCTTATGCTGATTGTCTGAAAAAAAACTTGAAATCCTGAGTTATGTTCTTTTAAACCGAAGAGTTCCCAAATCTGAATTATTCCGATTTTTGAAAAAAAAAGTAAAATCTATAAAGCGGGTTTCAAGTATTGTCAAACCTTTTCTTTCAGAAAAGAATAAGTAAGATCGCGTTGACATTTATCTGTCAAAATGATCCATCTACAAGTTTAAAATACAGTAGCGAAATTATTGCAATATCCAGAAACTATATGAACACTTAAAACAAAAATTAGGAGAAATAGTTTTGATTTATTGTTTAATTTAATCTAGTTTTTGATAATAAATGTTGCGTTCTATATTTATTTTATTACTATTATTATGGGGCAGATGGGGAGTATATTCCGTTAACGTTTGTTGTTTAATGAAAAATATATTCAGCCTCATTTAGTACTCTTGTTTTAAATCAGTGCAATCATAAATTATATGTTTATAAATTAATTTGATAATAAACATTTTGGTTCTCAATTAATTTTTAAAATTCCCAAAATGGTGTACAATTGGAATAAATCCCTGTTTCAAATCATTTGACATTGGTGCTCCCAGATAAACAAAACCAATATTCTATTCTAACAAATCTGTCTATTTAACACGGACAGTGTTATTTCTTGCTTGGCAGGCATATGCGAGAAAAAATCAAAATAATTACAGTTTAAAATTTTAAAATATAAAAATTTAAATTTAAATTAACGTTTGATAAAATTTTAATTTTAATGATTTTATTATTTGATTTATAAATTTTAGTTTAAAAATTTCAAATTGATTGTTGATTCATGAATTTTAATATTTTAATAGTAATTTGGCAATTTGCATAAAAATTACAAAGTCTCAACAATTGGTTTGATAATATTATGTGATGAAAAATATATTTATTTAGTTATCAATTTAAAATCAATGATGAAACGGAATACAATTATATTGCAACTGAAACTTTCTTTACGGTTGCTTATGTTGAGTGTGACACTCGGAATCTTTATGGTCTTTTACATCTTTTATACAGTCTTTGTTTTTCACAATTCTTCATTTGCATTATGTAATATTGCTCGAATAAAATGTATCGTTTTGCAGCAAATTATATAAATAAAACTTTAGTGATAAATAAGTTATTATGTTCTCTATTTTCAGGAAATCCCTTTCACTCGTATAGGCAGAGTATGTATAGAGGATAAACCTTTAGGTCATTCCTTTTTCACAACTTTCATCAAGTCAACCCTCAAGTGTCAGTTAAGGGTAGAAACAACTCAATTTTCATTAAAGTTAGTTTTATTATGTTGTATTTTATATTTAAAATATTAAAATTCTATATTTTGTGTTTGTCAAAACAGGGTTGATAAATTTCAGAATGAAAATCATGTGCTAATAAAAAAACATTCTTGTTTAATCAGAACCCATTCTGATTTAAAACAATAATAATATTTTTGTATTTGTGAAACGAAACTAATTTTTAGTGTCGATTTGTTTGGAATATAAAAAAGATTTGATTTAAAATTTATAATAATTTATAAAAAAAATTATAAAAATTTATTAAAAAAATCTTATCATTTATCCGCATTGATTTTAATGAATGTTGCTTGGTCTATTCAAACAAACTGTTTGACTGTTAATTTAAATAAAATCTAATACTACCCTGTCAAGAATTGGATCATGAATGTGAGTGTCGACTTTGAATGTCTACTATCTGCTTGATCATCATCTACCGCAGAGGTTTTCAAACGGTGCTACGCATGGGGTTGGAAAGTTATCGAAGGAAAAAAACAAAAAAATTGATTTAAAAACCTACAATTTTTGTCGCTGTGATATTATCTCAAAACAAGATTTATTTATCGTCAAATCTAACAAAAGGCTTTTTGACCGGAGCGCTCTCAAACACTATATGAGTCTATAACTGTCACTGCCTAATTGCAAGGGTCTTCAGGTTCACTCTCTTATTTCTGATCTGATATTTGGTGACGGTAAACCAACTTTCGATTTTTCCACCTGACGGTAAAATAGAAATAAAGTTTGAAAACTGCTGATCTTCCGGAAAGATCTCTGAACAGACCTTGATTATATTCTTCCGAGTAGTTTGCTCTGCGTGAATTATCGTATGAAATCGGGCTCTATTTAATGAGACTCAAATGTCTAAAATAATTAAAGAGGCATGAAAATCTTAATGAACAATTTAATGATGAGGCTGATGGCAAAATTAATATTTGAGATTGCGACTGATTAATTGAATAGAATTTTGCGGTGAATTGTCATTCCTAGATCTGCGGTCTGGAATGTAAATTGAAATAAAGATAAAATAATAATTTCAGAGTCGAATTCAACTATTTGTTATAATATTTTATTATATTCTTTTTTTCTAAATTACTAATTAAAATTTTTATTCCGATATTTGAAGTTATTGTATATTACTATTGAATGATAACGCGTAAAACACAATTTGGCGCGTAAATCCAACTTGATTACAACTAGAATAAATGTAAATATTGACAATTTAGTAACAAGTTAGATTTTTACCTTGCTAGTAATTTTACAAGAGATTTCTTGAGTTTATTTCTCAAAATGTAAGCCAAATTAATTTTTACTAAAATCTAATATATAAAACTCTAAATATGTTTATTGGTTGGTTTGTTTGTCACCTTTTTTTATTATTTAGAGGAATTTATTCTTAAAATTAAGAAATGGTTCATCTTTTGTTGCGGTTTTTGTCATTACATACATTCGTAAATTATAAAAAATCTGAAAAATTAAGCTTAGTAATTTTTTTAAAACACTAATTTATTACAAAATTATAACCATAGCAAAGCATGGGTATACGGATAGTTAATAAAATATAATTATAATATTATATAATTATATCAGAGTGTTATAATTATATGTTTATAAGGACTTTTTTGGTTTTTCACCTCTTATTTCTTTATAAGTGACATAATATTTTCTACACAATTTGACTATGTATCAGATTTATTTAAGGTATTCACGAATTTTCGGCACAGCCTTACTATTCGTGAAATTCGTGAATATCTTAAATAAATCTGATTCATAGTCAAATTTTGTAGAAAATATTATGTTAATTATATAAGTGTTGTGTTTGTGTGTTAAATTTATTTCTTATTTCTCATTTTCTGCAACAAACTGCATCGATATGCGTTTTATGTATAATATAAGAAAGGAATTATTAGCCTTATATTGTCGAAACATATAAACTTATTTTGATGTAGTTTTTGGCAAGCTCAATGAGATATATTCTATGCAATAGAAATTAAAAATGATAGAAAAATTAAAAACTGCACGCAAACACACCACATAATAAAGAATGCTTGAAAACTTTCAATAAGTCGAAAAGATCAACTGAAATACGCTACTATAATAAAAGTTTTCTTTAAACCTCCAAAGACTTAACTTTGAGTTTTGCATAATATGAACAGATATTAACTTTAACTTTATTTATTTTTATTATTTATATATTTACATAATATTTCAGATGATACAAGCACTTTAAATGCACATGATAACCGGAGAAAAAATCTAAACTTTTTTGATAAGTTTAAAAAATATCATATTTTAATAGTATTACAGAAGATGACTAAATCTGATAATTAAATGCTATAGAAATGGTGAAGAATACCTCCATTTTAGTTAAATTCACAATTTTTAAATATTACAAATTTGGATATTTGTCACTATGCTAAAAAGGTTCAGCGAAAAACCAATTGTTGAAGGAAATAAGTTATTAGATTTCTTTTGGAAAGTCTTTTGGAAAAATACATTTGGTTATTAACTTATTATATTATAATTTAAAATTGAACTTTATGTTGACATTTTTTTCCAAAGCAATCATAATTTCGTGATAAAATGACTAATAAAATATTTTACTGAGTCAAATAAAAATTGTATTAATTAACACATTGAACGCCAACAGGCTTTTGGAATAGACCAGTGTCAGTCACAGGCAACTAACAAAGCGGTTAATTTGTTAATAAATATTTAAATACAAAGAAAATGTTGCTGTAGAATGAGTATCGGAGTGATAATAGTTTTTGATGTCGTAGCAATTGACGATGGCTTGAGGTTGAAATACTTGGTTCTTATTTCAAAAAAATTGGATCTACACACAAGTAAGTATGTATGTTTCTATAAAATAAGTCTATTGAATTTTTGTTGTTATTGGAGTGGGTAGCCAATTAAAACAGGTGTATCTAAATTAAATTTTCTTTGAATGTTTTGAAATTCTCATGTCAGGTTTCTTTAATTAATATATATTCAGCAATATATTCATTAAAAAAATATTACTTCATCGAACAAATATACAATTTATAAATAAATAATAATGTAAAATAAATATGGGACTGATCTAAATATTGAAATACGTCTCTCAAATATCTTTTATAACGTATTTCAACAAATTCACTACTATTATCAAGTAGAAGCAAATAATATATAGTTTTGTTTGATTATCCATGACACGTTTACCTTTTGTGAAATAATATTTGAAACGCATTCAGTTTAATATTTTCTTCAATAGTACACATGAATTTTAATTTAATAGAATAAATCTTATTAGTAAGCCCATATACTCCAAAATGTGATTTAAATAGATTTATGCAACAACTTTTATCTTCACAAGCTTAGTTCATTTATTTTCATTTTGACAAAATATCAAGTATTTTTTATAATAATCAACTTTCGACTTCGCTTTGATTAAATGGTTTTTTGTTGATGCCTGTATTACTTTGTATTATTTTGGAATTAACTTGGAACTTACCCTTTTTAGTTTTCTGCAGGTAAAATACTAACTTCCGAAAAAGTTTAGTTCGTCTATATTTCCATTGAGAATCGTCCATGAAATATTTCCGATTTTCTCGATTTTTCTTTATCAAGTAAAATTCTTATGAAGTAAGTGATATTAAAGATATCAAGAAAAATAATCTTTATCAGAAAAAATATTTATATTTTTATAAAAACAAGAAATAAAAAAAATAAAACGAAGAAAAAAGAAAAAAAAGAAAAAAGAAAAAAAAACAAATAATTACATAAATATCTGTTAGGTGTAAAAAAAAATATGATTTAATTATTATTATCATTATTATTGTCATTTATTATTATTATTATTATTATTATTATTATTATTATTATTATTATTACTATTATTATAATTTTCATTATTATTATTATTTTTATTATTATTATTATTATTATTATTATTATTATTATTATTATTATTATTATTATTATTTATGGTATTATTAGTCGCTGAATTGACCGGCCATAAATAGCATATTATTTATTTTCTTGTTTTTTAAGGAAAGTGCTAATCTTTGGTAATTTTCGGATATCGAATCGTGTTATTTTCATTTATCAATTAGAAATTATTATTCATTGTTGAAAGAAGAGGTAAATATCGCGGAAATTATGTACATATAACTCGTTTCATTTTTTTCACACTTTAGTGAATATCTTTGAATTAAATATCAGTGATTTCGGTATATGATGTGTTTGCTCTATTTCCTTTATTTGCCTCATTGAAACTGATTTGTCGATTGAATTACTTCATTAAAACTAAATCGGCTAAATAACAACTGCGATAAAATAATAATTAATATTATTATCTATTGTATTTTATTATTGAGAGGTGTGAATAATATTATTGAGCATATAAAAATGTGTAAAAGAACAACTGATTAAAATGATTTTAAAATTTTATATAAAAACTTCAATAATAAGTGGGAAAGAATCTTATGTGAGGCTTTGGTTATTAAATCACATTCCCCTAAAATAAACGTTCTATCAGCAACAAATTTATTGAGATTATTTAATTAAATCATTAAATCGTAACTATTGCATTATTATTATTTCCGTATATAACATTTAACAAAGATTATCATGGCAGTCTGAAGATAAGGATATATTTCTTTTATTTGGAGTTTTGGAGTTATATTTATTATTATTATTATTATTATTATTATTATTAATATTATTATTATTATTATTATTATTATTATTATTATTATTATTATTATTATTATTATTATTCTATTTTTATTAAAAGAATCACACAAAATGAAAGTTATATTTAAATTTTGTTAAAGTCTCGGTTTTGTAAAATTTTAAAAAATTATTTTTTTAAAGATTTTGCAGAATTTGTGTTTTATAAAAACAAGATTTTATTTGTTGATAAAATAATTTGAGAAGTTAAAAGCAGAAATTTGTTTAAACGAAAATGGTTTATTCTAAATAGTTTAAAGTTCAAAACTACCTGACGAAGGCAGAAATGCTGTCGAAAATATTGTAGCTGAATATATATGTTGGATTGTTGTTTTTCTTTAATTTAAATCAAAGCCAATTTTGTGTGATTCTTTTAATAATAATAAAATAATAATAATAATAATAATAATAATAATAATAATAATAATAATAATAATAATAATAATAATAATTATAATTATAATTATAATAATAAATAATAATAATAATAATAATAATAATTCACAATTGAAATCAGTTAAATTTCAAGGGTTTTCTTATATTTGATTATATAAAATCATAATTTACATCGATACGGGATATGATAAAGGAAAAATGAAAAATTACATTAGAAAAATCAGTGTCAAATGAAAATGAATATTTATTAATTGGAAAATTGTTGATGAAAAATCTTCCAGTCTTATCAGTGAAATGATTGTTATAAAATCAACTCTCCAGTCAGAGACGAATTCCTCAATAGTTCATTGTCAGTTGATATGTTGCGTTTTAGTGCGTTTATCTTTAAATATTCGCTAAATAAAGATGTTTATCTATTTTCTTAAGTTGTATTTCAGGTTTATGAAAGTCAAATTTTACGGTTAATCTTTTATTTTTGTCTTTTTACTTTTGAAAATTGCTATTGTATCTGACACCAGTTATGGTAACGCCTTCGGTAAATATGTAAAATTAAAAAGATGTAAAATGTAAAAGATGATGAACTATCACTACTATTTATAAAATACTCGATATTTTGCTTATTTTATGAATTGTAAAAAGTGCTTTAATAATTTGTGAAATGTACAGAATTCCATCTCGTTCTCAAATTGCAAAACTCGAGGCGCGCTATATTATGAGATATTTTTATTGGATTTTCGAGAGCATTTACCAAAGTTAACAAGATCTTCCTTAGCTCCTTGTATTCATGATATATTCAAAAGAAACTCTAATGCCATTTTCTTAAACATTCTTTCATTTTAGTTTTTAGTTCATCTTATGCACTGTTTTATATTTTCTAAGATTTCTTCACGGAATGTTTACTGAATTTTCCATTACATTTGACATTAATACATTCATATATATATATATATATATATATATATATATATATTATTATTATTAATTATAATAATGAAACCAATGAAGGTTGAATGACGTTTGCTAATATATAAATCTGCGCCATTGTTATGTGAATGTAATAAATTATTTTATAATTATTATTATTATAATTATAATTATTATTATTATTATTATTATTATTATTATTATTATTATTATTATTATTATTATTATTATTATTATTATAAATTATTTGTATTATTTAGGAAGATAAAGTTTATTTTAATTATTAAAATAAAAAATATTTTAATTTTATATAGTGGATAATAGGAAATTTATTTTCTTACTTTGATCTATAGACAAGCAATTAAAACCTTTCGTTTTTTTAATTTTTTGTGTCAAACAGGAAATGAATTCCGATTACTCCACTTTATACCATTGAAATAATTTCTATAGGAATTACCCATAATGAGAATATTCAACTGAAACTTTTGGAATATAAGTTCATTTTCAGAGTGAAAAGGTTGAATATATAAGTGTTCTTTAATAATAAAAGCAACATAATTACTATCCGTAACTATTTAATTTATCTTCATTTATATCAGTAGTCTTTAAACTGTGTTCCGTAGAACTCTAGGGTTCTATGAAATCTCTTAAAGGTTGCAAAAAGTCAGTAATTCAAAAGAAATTGTATAATTTCTCATAAAAAGCATAAATAAAAAACTGTTAAGTTAAAAACATATAAAAAGCTGACTATCCATAAATAAATTTATTTCACATAAGGGTTCCGCGAGCTTTTGAGGTTTGAAGACTACTGATTTAGACTATAGATAAATTCTATTTTCCTATTAAACATAAATTTTTGGCACTGCATTTTTAAAGCCAAATAAAATATGCTGGTGGATAACTGCTGAAAATATGATTGGTTTATAATTGACATGAAGATAAATGAAATTTTATAAGAAAATTAATAAAATCAAAAGTAAAAAAATACATAATATTATTACACTAAACTAGCATGAAAATACTTTATATCATACAAAGATAATCGGCAGTTCTGATTTTCAATACAAAAAAAATCAGGATTTTACTTCTCGGAGGTAAAAGATATAATAATTATTTTTTAATTAAAATGAAACACAGATTGTTTAATTTTTGGGTTCACTTGAAGGAATAATAAACTTATTTTTTATTTCTTTCATGGATTAGTGATCAACTTTGAATAAAATTTCACGGACTTCGGTATAAGATGTGTTTGCTCTATTTACTTTTTTTGCCTGATTGAAACTGATTTGTCGATTGAATTATTTTATTAAAACAAAATCGGCTAAATAACCATTTTAATAAAACCACAATAATAAATATTATTTTCTATTATTACAATAATAATTAGTATGTATAGTTTATCGAATTGAATCGTTTATTGAATTATTATTATTATTATTATTATTAATAATAATAATAATGATAATAGTGATAAAAATATATAATAACTAACCAAAAATATAATATGGATTTAATTTGCATATTTGATAATGGATGTAATGTTTCTCTTCATCTATCTACTCTGGTGTTTGAACATTGTTAGTTTAAGGGATTGATCAATATCAATGAGCACAATAGAGATTAAATAAGTAAAATAAGCATGTCTGATTTTAAAATTTTATTAAAACTATTATGAGTATATTATTATGTTTATTGTGGTTAGTGTGTGAGGTATATGTTAGTTGAACAAAAAGGATAGTAAGGTCCTAGCCGAGTCTCCTGTAAAAGCGTGTCGGGACGGCATTGGGTGATTGTTGTGTAAAATAATTAACTGCACAAGTGAACATAAAATTAAATTGTAATTATCTACGTATAACGTAAGTTTATATTAAAGAACAAGGGTAACACAACATTAATTATTATCACTTGTTTATTTTCTAGGATAGGGTGATTGTCAGTGTTCTCGTTCGGAGGCTTGAATTGTCGAGTAATGAGAGATATTTGTTCTGAATTAATTTCTCAGTTGAAAATATCTTGATTTTCGATTTTAATTCTTATTTTTCTTTTGTTCTTTTGGTTATCTCGATCAATCTCCAATTTTCATGTTTTCTATTCCTTGATTTCCCAATATAAATTCATAGATTTGTTTATTGATGTTTTTAGTTTTTTAATTTCCCATAGTAAGCTGTTTAGCTATTTACTATGGGAATAATAATAATAATAACAATAATAATAATAACAATAATAATAATAATAATAATATTAATAATAATAATAATAATAATAACAATAATAATAATAATAATAATAATAATAATAATAATAATAATAATAATAATAATAATAATAATAATAATAATAATAATATTAATAAAACGCACGCACATTTTCCACATCTAGGAAAAAACAATCAACATAAACGAAATAAAAAGAAGGTGACCATTACAAAAACGTTTTTATAATTTTTGGAAGCATGTTATTTGCGAAGTTTTGTTGATAAGATCAATGAATCTAAAGATTATTGGGCAAAAGGCTGTGAGTTCGAATTTTTTGAAAATTTTGAAATACTCTGATTATGTAAAATTGTGATAAGTAAAAACAATTTTTTTGTTGTTCAAAATTTAAATTTTTAATATTGTTTTTATAATACATAATTTTTTTCAAATATAATGTAAAATTAAAGGTTTGATTGATTTAAATTTAAATTTTTAATATTAATATAGAATTTTTTTTTAGTATTAAATTTATTTTGAGTGAAATATAAATCTTTAAGTGAATGTAAAATTTTAAAACAAAATAAATATATTTAATACATATTATTTTTTAGTGGGTTTTTTACCCGATGATAACAATGAATCTGTCAAATGTACGTTTAAATGGTGCTTTCTTTTAAATGTTGATATTATTAGTATTTTATAATTTTATCGGATTAGTTATAAAAGTGCATTTAATATTACATTTTATATTGGAATATGAATAAATAATATTTTATTTTGGATTTGTATAATATTATTGAAATTTACTTTTTGAAGTTAAAGAAAAATTTGAACACTTATTTGATATATAATCTTTTTGATTAATTAAACTATTAAGAACTATTCAAATCACTGAAATAGGTTTTCCGAATTTCATAGTTTCTTTTATTTACGAGTGAACGTTTTCCATGAACACCAAATATCAATTCGTTTATGAAAAATAATATTTAAGGGTCCCACTAGTTCAGCGGGATATTTTGCGTTCACATGCTGACTCTTTTACGTACTTTAGAATTTTTGGACTCCATTATTTCCATTCATTTTTAAAATATCACCAATATTTCTAATTCTGCTATTTTCTAATTCAAAAATAACAAAATTTAACAGTAGTATATTATATTATATAATTAAATCGAGACAGCTTATGCTGCGAATCTTAATTTGCAATTTATCTTCATTATATTATATTCATTATATTTCGTTTTTATTTCTGGTAAAAATAAATTTATAATCTTTCCTTCAATAATTTGTCGAGATTGAATTTTATTGTTCTGGTTGTTTTAATAAATTGCTAACCTATGGTTTAGGGATTTTTATACAGTCATTAAAAGCCATTTTTATATAATTAACTTGGGAATTGTTCTCTAGCCATGGGACAAATTAGGCATTATTGGAGACAACTTTCGTAGGCCTGTATCTATTTTAGTTAATTGAAACAATTAATTGACTTCAGTTAAATACAATTATCAAGGTTTCAGGGATTTTTTAATTAACATTTAATAATAATTGTGAGTATGTAATTTAATTAACTTAAATTAATAAAATAAAATAAATAATTATTATTAACAACTTAATAAAAAATAAGTTAATTTCAGATTGTGTGAATGTATGTTAATGTTTTATGAAGTTTGTTGAGTTCCTTAATTATACATTACTATATAGCAAGGGTGGACAGACGTTTTCCTGACTGGAGTTAAAAATCGAAAGCTCAGAATTCTGAGAGTCTCAATTAGACAAATTTTTTAATATAAAGGTTAGTTTCAATAAAAATAAACACCCTAAAGTATTATAGAAAATTTACCTTAACGCTTAATTATTGCAAAACGTTAGCTAGATGATTTCTAAACAAGTTAATTTTATTGCTTGTAGCATGCAAAAAGAAACATAAATGCTTTTGAAAAGAGACAAATTCTGGTGATAAATTCATAAGTTGTGTGATACACCCCAAATTCTAGCGCCTAGGACCTAGGCGCTAGGGTTTTGGGTGTATAGGACAGCTACTAAATTTACGAATATGATATATCATATACAAGAATATGATATACAGGACAGGTTTCACAGGCATCAAACAGACTATCAGATTATATAGTTTAATCCGTGATTTTTAATGAAATATACTTTGAACAACTTCTCATTAATATAATAATTAGACAATCAAGGAATTCAAATTAAAATCTTTTATTTATCCAAAAAATCTAATTTCAAAATTCTTTTATTTATAAACAATAATAAAACAAACGAATTTAAAATTACCCAAAAATAAATTGTCGTTAGTAATCATAAATAATCTAATAAAAGGGTATAGAATAAACACAACAACAACAACTAATAATAATAATAATAATAATAATAATAATAATAATAATAATAATAATAATAATAATAATAATAATAATAATAATAATAATAATAATAATAATAATAATAATAAATAATAATAATAATAATAATAATAATAATAATAATAATAATAATAATAATAATAATAATAATAATAATAATAATAATAATAATAATAATAATAATAATAATAATAATAATAATAATAATAATAATAATAATAATAATAATAATAATAATAATAATAATAATAATAATAATAATAATAATAATAATAATAATAATAATAATAATAATAATAATAATAATAATAATAATAATAATAATAATAATAATAATAATAATAAAATAATAATAATAATAATAATAATAATAATAATAATAATAATAATAATAATAATAATAATAATAATAATAATAATAATAATAATAATAATAATAATAATAATAATAATAATAATAAAATCATTAAAAAGTTGTATAATAGATATTTGATAGCCGAATAATTAAAAAAAATATGGTATTTGCTGGTACTTACTTTCTACTTTGAGTTGAATTGTCAAATATAAGTTTTGATGAGAATTTCTTCTAATTCTTCGACGTTATTCTACTCCTTTTTATGACTTTGTTGTCAGATGAATTTCTATCAGCTAGTATCTAATTCGACGGCGAATGACAGTTGATGTTTAAGCCATTTTGTATTCTTCTATGTTATTTTGTCTCAAATTTTCAGTAATCGGGTTACAGATTTCAATACCTTCATTAATAATAAAGTCTTAAAGTGAAATATTTAGTTTTTCAACGTGAAATATGTTTCTAGATAAAACAATCAAGGGACATCAAAATTATCTGAGAAAATCATCACCAACAATATCAATTAAAGAAGTAAAAAATATCGATAAAAACATTTGTCAGTCAATTTAACTTTTTTCTTTACATAAAAAATGTAATTCTCAACTCAAAGATTTTCAATTTTTTATAATGATTTTTCAATAACTTTCAGAAATCAAAGAACAATTGGAAATTTGTCAAAAAAAGTTAACATTTAAAAATTTGACATTTAAAGAATTTGAAAATCCTAAAAATGTAAAAACTTATAAATCTTATATGACCATATCAAAAGACAAATAGTATAATAAAACGTAACAAAATCAACAATTCAGCACTGAAACTATTTTTCTTCAGTAAATGTAAATGGAATATTTAATAATTTATTACAAATTTATTTTGTTTAATTAATTCTATTATTATTAATACAGTTATAATTTAAACAAATATTATAATTTAAATTTCAACTGAATGAGTGAGAAAATAGTTTATAAGGAAATCAGTTATCCGTTAAATAATCATTTACGTCAATCATTGAGTTAAGCTAGGTGTAAAACATTCTTGGTCAGTTTCCTATTTCAATTTTTTAATTTCAAATTTGATGATTGTTTTTATTAATTCATTCAGTCTTTTCATAAATTATACCTAACAGCGGTATAATGAGAGTGTCTTAGGGAACATAAAATTTGAATGGCATTTATTTCCAGTAAATAAAAACTAATAGCTAGCACATTTATACTAAATAGATACTTTAATATTGATTGTGCTTTTTATTCGTTTCCTATTGGTTATAAATAGTAACCATTAGCACTCGAATTAACAGGAAGAACATTATTTATTCTTTATTCAATTTATAGTAATACACCTGATTCGGTTCATTAAAAACTTCTATAATAGAAGTTTTAATGAACATTTGACTACGATTATGATTAATTTTATGAATTAGCCATTTTTAGAATGACTGACAAGTAAATCTTTTAATAAAGTATATTTTAAGGCTTGAATTGTGATCTCCTATATTTATGAAATCATTATTCAAGCTCTTAAATAATACTTTTCATCAATGTGTATTTTAAATTTACTTTTATTAATTTTCTTTGAGTTTTTTTAGGAATTTATGCCAATTTATGTAAATTAATGGAATTATTTTCGAATAAATTTAAGTCCGTTTAATTGAAAACTAAAATTTATTAAAATAAAAATTTTTATAAAAAGTTTCTATAAACTATTTCTCTGTTCCTTGGAAATTCGTTTTGGCTGCCATTTTTTTACCTTTTGACAAATCCAAATTTTTGAAATTTATTGATTTTATAATTATTGATTTTATGAGGCTTTCAAAATTTCCGTTAATTTCCCAAATTTATAAAAATTTTCTCCATTTTCAATGGTATTAATGATTTGGATTTTTTATACTTTATAAAAAATATTATTTTTAAATTTAAGTTATCGGAAAACTTATGTTTTCCGTTTTTTTTAAACTCCTCATTTGAAGGTTCAGGTTCCACTGCTCCTGGTAAATTGCAAATGAGGTAAAAACTCGATTTATTTTAAGTACAAGTTAAATGTTACATTGTTATTTCTTCATCTCCTCATAAACCTAGATAGATATTTTTGTAATATCTAAAATGTTGTAAAAATATTAAACTGATTGAATTTCATGAAAAATCTTTCGAAATTATTTCTTAATTTTCTCTACAACTCAAAGTAGAGTTTTTGTATTTTTTTCAAAAATTTTCGGCTTTAATTTAAAATAAAATTGTCTAAAAAGTTACTAAAAATAGTTTTATATAGAGTTTTTATTGAACTGAACATTTCTACATTTTGAAAGTTTGCATGCATCATTTACTGTATTATGTGTTTATGTTTAAAAAATTTTTCTTCTATTTCCTTCCTTCCTATAATATAAGTTTTTATTCAGTTGAACAAATTACATGCAGACACGAGTAAGTATGTATGTCCCTATATTATAACTTTATTGATTTTTTCATTTTATTATAGCAGTTTTTAATGAACTGAAACAGGTGTATACATAATTTGTTAATTTCAATAAGGTTTTAACAAATCACACTTGGTAAAACAATACTCAATGTGTGTTTTCATACTTGTTGAAATAAGTATTACAAAATTTATTTTTCTTACATTTTCAACTAGAAATCTTTCTATTAAAATTTCCTACATGATGATATATTTTGGTTTTGAACATATTGTATGCATCGGAAGTCTCTAGAATTATAGAATATATAGCGGTTGCAGGTATGAATTGAGAAAACTGAAGAATAACTACCCTATTTAAATTTCAATTAATTTAAATTAGAAATCAATAAATTATAAATAAACAATTTTATTAATATACAAATACAAATAAACATGGTATAAAAATAAATTATATTCAAACGAGCTATTTAATGTAATCGTAATATCCATTATTTATTAAATGGATATTGTAGAGCAATCTTTAATAATAATCTTAAATACTGCAATATCATTTTTTTCTATATAAATATATGATCAAATCAAAATTTCCGTAAAGTAATGTTACATACCAGCTTTTTAATAGTGATCTAATTTACGATTATAACAAAATTTGAAAATTACATAATCACCGATTAAAACAAGATTAAAAAAGTAGAGGAATTTCGGAAAATTTATGAAAAGCTATGTGTCATCCTTTACCTTTTTTTCAGAGTCGACGATTTTACATTGAATATGGAGTGCACATATTTATCTACTACCCTATGGAGTTACCTTCTGACCAATTTTATGCACCATTATATTAATTTTTATAATATTCCTTAACTGTTAACGTTTCAAACTAATTACAAATTATTTCTTTTACCTTCGTGCATTTAAAACAAAAGTTATTTAATAATAATTTTGATTTTTTTTAATATACAAAATTATCAATTTAACAATTCATTGTTAGTGTAAGGGTTCTGAAATTTCTGCGAGCGACGGACCAGTGCTAGATTTTTGTTAAAGATCGCTGACTGCTAACTTAAAAGACGAGAGCTAACAACAGCGATTTATATTTTATAGACGTAGCAAAATCATAATTAAATGTAGTCGTTAAAATAAGTAAAACAGGGAATTACTTACCGTCATCTCCGTTCTCAAGTTCTGATAACTGTCGACTAAAATAATTGATTAATATCAGTGAACACAATTGTTGTCTGAAAGTTGTGTTTAATTAGTAATTTATAAGTCTTACTTAGATTGTCTTTGGATATTGATTATATATATATATATATATATGTCATGAGTGCTATACCACATACATTGGAATGACTACCCGTCATTTCCGATCTCAAGTTCTTGATTACCGTCGACATATGGAATTGATTATTATGAGTAAACACAATTTTGTGCTACAGGATGGAAATAAATGTAAAATTTTTTTGAATAAAAATTTAAAATTATATTTTGTTAAATTTTGATTTTATAAAATTTAATAAAATAAATTTTTAAAAATGGGTAATTTATAAAACATAATTTAAAATTTTTAATATAATATTCTGTTAAAATATAAAAGGTCAGTGAAGAAATTTGTTTCTATAAAGCAGTTTAAATCGATATAGTTTCAGGTTCGAATCTACCTGGCGATGACAGGTTAGTCTGTCGAAATATGTTCTAGTATAATTTAAATGTTTTATTTGCGCCCCTTTTATTTAATTCAATGCCAATGTTGAGTGATTTTTTTAATCAATTTAAAATAAGTAACTTTCAAATAATTTAACCATTTTAAATAAAAAAAGTTGAAAAATAAAAATAATCTTTTGACTTTTCCATGGAACACCATTTTTGGAACCACTCCAACGTTCATGCCTGATAGAACAAAAGTGGCTAAAACTACTTATTGAACTGCAATAAATTCGGAATAATTTTTTGAGGAATCATTAGGTTTGGCACCATTTCCTTTTACTCATAAATCAACTTGGTGCCGTTTGATTACTTGAAAGTGCTTTTATGTCAGACATTTAAGGACTCCAAGCACTCATTTAGTTTTGTATAATAATTTATTTATATATCTATTCAGGATATAAATGTGTGAAACCCATTTATCAATCTGATTTTATTGCAACTTTCAATTTCTAAATTTAATTTTGATTTTTTAATTTTCCTTCCTTAATTTTGCAATGGGGTCCCAAACGTTTCTTGTGAAAACATTTTTAACCAAGAACTAAAATAATTCTATTTAACAATATCAACTGATAAATCTTTCAGGAATTTCGTTGAGTATACTCATGCAGTGGGAGCTTCAGAGATTGATGAAGATTCTGGACAATTTTTTATTATGTTTCGATCTTCGGACCCCATAAATAATAGCAACATGTATTCATCAGTGTTTTGTCGGTACAGTCTAATTAACATTGAGAAAGAATTGGAAAGATCGAAATTTGCAGTTTTGGAAAAGGTTAACAACACAGAATATTGGAGCCGTGATTATTATTCAAATTGGTTTCCTCTTAATTTATCACAAGTTAGTCTTTTTTTAAAATTATTAGAAAATATTAACAATAATTTTTAACAATAAACATAAAATTCCGTTGAATAAAATTTGATTTTTTCTATGAGGTTTTCTATTTATTAATATTTGAAATTTAATAGTTTTATTTTTTATTTTAATTTTAATTTTTATTTAATTTAATTTTTTATTAAAGCATTATTTTATATCCGTTAATTAATAACAATTATTTTCAGAAAAACATTAATAGTTAAAATATAAAATTGACATTATTAAATTACACTAATATTTAAAAGAAATTAACACTATTAAACGCAAAGGTCACACCAATAGATGAAAACCAGATAATTCCATTTCAGTTATTTCTAATGAAAATATATTTATTAAAACAAATTTTAATAAATATAATGTCATTGGAAAATGAAAATAAATCACAGGTGAAATCAAAAAAGTTCTTATGACAAAGTTTGGTTCCTAAAATTTATGCGTGAACGTACAATAGATATATTATATATACTTAAAATAATCTTAAATATTTTCCTTTTTTAAATGTCTATGTTTTATATCCAATATTAAAACTTATTATTTTTATTGTTTATTCTCTATAATAGATTTTATAATAGCTGAACAATAGAAATGAAGATAAAGATCAAAATTATCAGATAGGAATTTTATAAAATATTTAAAACTCTGAATAGATAGACAAACTTAAAAGTAAAATGTAATAATAATAAAGAAATCAAATCTCATTTAACTTTTGAACGGGGACGAAATGTTTTTTATTACGACCAAGTGCGTTCAGTATTTTGTACGACAAATAGTTAATAATTTTTTATACAATTACAATTTTATTAGAACAATTGGAATATTTAGTTTTATTTAGAAATAACCAAAATATAATGCAAATTAAATACGACTAAATTAAAAATAATTAAATCCTAACCCACTCGGAGGTCAAAGAATTCAAACAGAAGTTTCAATATTAAAGATTAATATTTAATTTTTTAATATTATCTAAAATCTTTTATTAAAATGATTTACTTTATAAATAATTATTTACTAATATTTATTGTTTGTTAGTGTTTTATTTACGAATAGAGTCGTCCCCTGGCAATATTACGTCCTATACAGTCATATATAATGGTGCCTCCATTGGACAGATTGTAAAGTATGAGAAATATGGTTAAACACACACTATTTGAGCACATATTGTGTCTAAATTATAATAGAAAATTACATCATAGTGTATTGCTGCACTGTCGCTGCAAGAAGATTGCGGTTTCAAACTGGTTTGGGTGTTTATTAGGGAGATTTATTACTGTTTTTGAGACATAAAAGACATAGTTTTGATTTGTTGACTATAAAGTTCTTAAAACTTAATCATTTCTATTATCATAAGAGTATTGGTTTAAAAGGTTTTGTATTTTTACAATATATTAAATGACATCCAGTACATTTCCCAATAGTATACTAGTTTCGAGCTAATGGCTCTCATCAGTACTATGCGGGAGGCTCTCAGATTTCACTTCGCGCTAGGTAATTGTAAAAATAGTGTCAAGTTAACATATAGATCCGTCTTTATTCTTGCCTTAAATCCAAACTTTGCAAACTTATTTGATGTCCAATGTACCAGGATAAGTGTAAAACAGTCTTGACAATTTACTAAATTATCGAAAGAGAGAAGATAATACAGAAACCTATATCAATAAGATAGAAAAGGTAACCAGAAGATCTTGAACCACAAATTAACAATGTCAAAGTTGGCATCTTTGTTTCTAAAACATTGTCTTGACAATGAAGAAGAAAAACTAGCGTTTCCAATTCCAAATGTTGACAAAATGTTAGATTCTCTGAATGGGGCAAAAATATTTTTCATCAATAGATTTAGGAAATGCTTATCACCAAGTATAATTGGACGAGGAAAATAAATTGAAAACCGCATTTTCTATGAGACAGGGTCAAGTTTGCTTTAATAGGATTCCTTTTGGAATAGCTGCGGCACTTTCGATTTTCCAAAAACTAATGACACTAATTATTGGTGATATGATGTGGAATAAAGCACTAGTTTATTTAAACGACTGAGTATGGACTGTTTTTTCCTAAAAGGGCGACAATAATGAAGAAAAGATAATACGTTATTGGTCAAAAAGTATGAATAAACATGAAATTGGATATTGTATAACAAGAAAAGAATTAATATCCGTTTTCTATTTTTCGCAACATTTTAAACATTATCTGTACGGGAAGAAGTTTTTTTTAGAGGACTGATCATAAAACACTCACATTTATGTTAACAAAAAAGCCAATTACAGCTCAATTTCAAAATTGGATAAAAATTAAATAAAAATGATATTTATTGAAATTTTAACAGGGCAAAATACATATTAATTAATTATATATTAATTAACTCATATATTTTATGAAAGACAATGGAATGTTAGCGAATAAATTAAAATGCTCCTGCCAAAAAGAAATGATACTAGTAAAGAAAAAAAGAAATTATGATGGTATGTGTTGGAGATGCCTAATATCTGAGTTTAGAAAACGAGATTATTATGTTTCGGTTAGAGAAATAATTTTTTTGAGAAGATGAGGATACCTCTCAAAGAAATTTTAAAATTTCTATTTTATTGGTCGAAAGGGTTGTAAAGTGCTGAAATTTTAGAAGTTTGTAAAAATTCAATAATATATGTTATAATTTATTTATGAAAGAATTTCTGGGTCGAAAAATCGGGATGATCCAAATTTTTAAAGTAGTTTGGATATGATATTATAATATCACAAAGGTAAAAACATATTAATGCAGATGCACTATCACAACTTAATAGTGGGAATTGTACGCAGTGTCAAATGAATCACAGAGATGCCAAAGCAGAGAAAATCAAAACTAAAATATTAGCAGAAATATCAACAGACGATCAAACTTTCAAGTGGCAAAGTCATTCAAAAGAAATAAATGAATTAAAAAACATATTAATAAAGGGAACATGGAATATTTTTATATAGATAATGGTATTATTAGGACTAATAAAAATAGAATTTATATTCCATCAAACGTGAAAAATGAATTTATATTAGAAATTCATAAAGAATTGTGTCAAGCTGGAATTAGCAAAACTTCAAGAGAGACTGAATCTTTTGTTATTTTGAAGAAAAACAATTTAAGTTATGAGAAAAGAAGCATTACGTCACATATAATTTGCAATTAATTCAACAATACAATCAGGTATAAAAATTAGTCTAGCTGAATTATTTTATTGAAGAAAATTGTGCAAAGAACTTTTTACATTTGGTACAGAAGCTAACAATAAAAAATCAAGAAAAAATGAAATACTAAATAATATAAAATCAGTTAATCGTATAAATAACTATAATCAAGAAAATAGAACTCAGATCTTTTAGTGTCGGAGAATTAGTACTATTTAAGGAAGATGTTAGAAATAAACAAGAAAATAGACATTGTGGTCAATTTGAAATAATTGAAAAATATCAAAAAATAGTTATTTGTTGAAAGATTTAAATAGAAAATTTATGAAAATAAATGTAGAATAGCTAAAGCCATTTAAAGCGAGGGGTGTGTGATGTAATTGTATTGTGATAATTGATTTCCTTATCCCCTATATGGAAACCATTATATATAATCTCTATGATTGCCTGCATGTTTGATTGATTACTTTGATTGTCTGGGTTCTCGGATTGCATCATTGTTTATTATTTATCACAACGAGGCATGTGCTATAGACACACATGTAATATATGTATATATTGTCTGCCTGTCATTAATAAATTCTTCACACATATTGCTATTTTAATCTTCTTACAATTGTCAAATATAAATTAATAACTAATTATTTAATAATTAATTCATAATAAATTTATAATAAATACATTTTTTGTGAATAAATACATTTTATTATTATAGCTTCTTAATTACTAAACCTGGTGGTTTGTCATTATTATAATTCACAGCATGATTATCCTGTATCTTGACAATAAGTTTTTAACAAGTAATTTACGATGCTCATATTTATTCTTTTCCTCGGGTTCCACCCCCTTCATTAATCTAATGTATTTCCTATCTAAAAACCTGAGTTTGATTAAACAAAAACTCATTTGTATATTCGAATGTAGAATTACGAAGTCGTATCATCGTTGTTGTCCATATTATCAAAAAAAATTTAATTAAGAAGTATATGCCGATAATTTTTAACTTTTACGAAAAAAGGAATTATTATCATTTTATTATAAAATATATGAAATATATGAGAAATAAATTGAGTCTGATGTCAGGTATTTTAAATAACTTTAATTAAATTATTATTTTATGTTGCATGAATATACATTGTGGGTTAAAATCCTTATTTATTTATTAATTACTATTTTTTAGAAAAACTCGTGGAACATATTAATAACTTGTTTAAATATTATTGTAATAAAAAAAATGTTATTTAAATCATTAAAAGAAATGCTGTTGCTAATGTGGAGAACACACTAGCGAATTTCATCATAAGGACTAAAATATGGAAGATTATATTTTGGAAACAGAACGATTTTTCGAAATGACAAATATTGCAGATCGCTACGGAAAAAGATTTGTCAAAGCTTTTGTTTCTATCAACTCTCTCAAGAAATATGATTCAACCAAAAATAATATTTTCTGACGATCCTATTGAAGCTCTTAATTATTGCCAAATAAGAAATGCAACTGAAGAATATTATACCAAAATCGAGAAGCTTACGAAAAATATTCTGAAACATAAATTGAATAAAGAAAAATTAAAGGAATTTTTTTCGTGTATGATCACTTGAATATAACAAAAAATACAAAAGCGCCTAAAAATGCAATATTAAAAAGAAGAATGACTAAGTTTCAAGAGAAATGAATGTTTACAATACGGATGTAGCTTCAATAAATACAAATCAACGTTATGATGATGCCACAAAGAAAGGTTTATCAAAACATAGTTATGAAACCATACAAACAATGCCAGGAAAACAACAAACAGAATATCATAGAACATGCTGGCGATAAGAAAGTTAAAATGTGTATATCAAGCAAGTTATACCCAGAATATTGGGAATAATTGGTTTTTAATACCGTACAAGCTTGTGTAAAAACTGTTAGAAAAGAAAAATTGATACAATTAGAACTAATGGAGAAATAATAGGTCCAAATAAATCTAATTAGTCCTTTTTAATTATCAATGAAAGATGAACGATATAAATTTGGTATAGATCATCATAGTAAATATTTCTCTGTATGGCGTGTTTAAAGGCTTTTTAACAAAGTGAATGTGATTTGTTATGGATAACCTATGTTGTATGAATGTATAATTATATGTTGAAGTACTTACTTATTCATTAGTTGTTATTTGAGAAAATTAATTAGTATTATAATTTGTTAAAATATTATTGTAATAAAATAAATATTATTTGAATTAAACGCATTTGATTGGTTCTATAAATACAATAAGTGGCATCCTCTTAAAAGGTTCATTAGAACAGTCCGGGAATCTCTATGTTATTTGTGTAATTTGTATGTGGGCAAATATAACTTTATTATCAAAGAATAATAAATTATGAGTTGAAAGGACTTTTTTTCGAAATTCTAAAATCAGATGTATGTAGTTCAATATTGTTAGATTTTAAAAATTTTACACCTGATGTATTTTGAGGGATAATCTGCTAGATTATATGATTTATTTAACCTAATCCTATTTCCATACTCGTTACAATATTTTATCCAAAAAACCTTTAAAACATTTTTAAAAAAATAGTGCAACATTTTTTTAAAAATGCTACATTAAGTTTTCCGATTTACTAATAGCCCTTATAATATTTTATTTTTAGATTTTTATAATTCCTAAATAAATTTGCAATAAAATTTTAATCGTTTTGAAATTATTGCTAACAGTAAGTATTATATAACACTTTATTTCTTCCATCCGTTAATAATTTTAGTTCATTTTCTAATCTTTTGATTTCTACATTTTTGATATTTTAGGATTTTATCTCTGTCAAATATAATATTATGAACTCTAGAGAATTAATTTCCATTTTATTTGGATAGAAATAAGTGGAAAAAACAAATAAAGTACCCAATAAAATAATTAATAAATAATAAAAATAATAAACTATATTTATAAACATTATACTATTTATTGCATCATAGCACAGAAAAATAATGAAAAAAATATTAATAATTTATTAAAGCCCATTTGAAATAAGTTACGGTTTCCATGACTTTTTGGCGGATATTCAATAAGCCAGATTTTATGTAAAATAAATTTATAATGTTTTACATTTTCGATTGGTTCGAAGAAATTTCTGGTTCGATTGGAAAAATAATGCATCATTCAGTAGAGAAAAGTCGATTTTCAACCACAAATTTAAAATAAAATTTGATATTTTTAATAAATATTAAATTTTATATTATATTATATATATATATAAATTATATATAAATTACTGTTGTATTATTGACATCAACAGGTCCGATGAAGCATCACTTATACTTGTATCTATTACTTTAATATAATTTCTACTAATAGAATCTCAAGTGCGAATAATTACTTCTACAGCTTTAATGCTTCTCTTTCCTGACCATCGAAACGTTTCGCGATTTCTCCTAATGTTATTCAATTAGATTTTCCAGAAATTTTGTCAAATTTCATTTTTGGAATTTAAAAATTTTTATAAGTTATATATTTTATCTTATATTATAATTTATTAATTTTATTTAGTTAAATAAATCTCTTTTAAATTCGCAAATATTTCAATTCAATTATTAAATTCACTTTTCTCTTCGATTAGCTTTATTTTAAATAATTCTCTTTTCTTTTCAAATTTTTGAGTTTTTTTTGGTTTATGTTATTAAAAAATAATCCAAACCAATAAATAGATTAAAAACAAAACTAGTAAATTTCATGAGTTTTAATAATAATAATAATAATAATAATAATAATAATAATAATAATAATAATAATAATAATAATAATAATAATAATAATAATAATAATAATAATAATAATAATAATAATAATAATAATAATAATAATAATAATAATAATAATAATAATAATATAATAATAATAATAATAATAATAATAATAATATAATAATAATAATAATAATAATAATAATAATAATAATAATAATAATAATAATAATAATAATATAATAATAATAATAATAATAATAATAATAACAATAATAATAATAATAATAATAATAATAATAATAATAATAATAATAATAATAATAATAATAATAATAATAATAATAATAATAATAATAATAATAATAATAATAATAATAATAATAATAATAATAATAATAATAATAATAATAATAATAATAATAATAATAATAATAATAATAATAATAATAATAATAATAATAATAATAATAATAATGATAATAATAATATTCTGAATAATCTTTTGAATAATCTTCTGAATTTATTAGTATAGACATTTTCAAAAATATCAACACACAAAAATATATTTTAAACTTTAAATTTTAAATTAATTTTAAAACCAAAATTTTTAAAAATTAAAACAAACGGCAGCAATTTCTCTGACAGGTATGTGTTACCATGCGTTCACATCTTCCTACTATAATACGTATCAATTTCATAGCAGACTTGTGCGCGACTTTATATATATATATATATATATATATATATATATATATATATATAGAGAGAGAGAGAGAGACAGAGAGGGAGAGAGTAGGGTCTTTTATTCCTAATCCCAAATTCTTATTAAATATTGTGTCTTATAATTGACTTTATTTATTATAATTATTATTTTATTAATGATTCAGGGTTTCACATTACTCTGTTGATGATTTCCTTTATTCATTTATTTAATTTTTGTAAAAGAATTTAGGAGAAAATATTTTTTTTTTATCTTTTCATCTCTCTTACTAAAACAAAGTCAAAATATTTGTTGGCCTTTAAATTCAGGCCCCAAATGACTGTCATAAAATTGTCAATTATCAAGAAGACAATACAATTTATAATTTTTCAATTTTTCAATTTAAATTTTCTAAACAAATGAAATATATTTATGCTATTAAAAAGACATTAAGTTACCATATAGTTATTAGGGTAATCCAAATCGTAGCATATAGTTCTATGCCATTTAGTGCTTCGATTATATTATCTAGAAAATTGAGTTTTATTAGTTTAAGCGATATTATTGATACACATCACATAGACAATAAATTGATTTCATTGACAAGTATTCAGTCATCAAACACCGAGGTTAAAGTGGTTTGGTTTTATAATTTATTTATTATATGACATTATTATGTTTTCTTACAATTATTATAAAAATAACTGCCTTTTACAACCAGGTTTACCAGATTTTCAAAATCACAGATTGGTAAATTCATTGTTTCGAACGATAAAATTCAAAGTTATACATTGGAGTATATCTACCAATTTAGCACTATAATGGGATAATTTTAATATAAGGCGTAATAAATATAAATAATTTTAATAAAAAAATTTATCTTACTATGAAAACAGTCGTATTTAGTAATTTCAAATAACTTTTAGCAAACCATTTACATCCCATTTTAGCCAATTCTTTGCAAGAGCATATTTATAAAATGTTAAGAAAACAAAATTATCTCTTTATTGAGTCACTATTTTATGAAAACCAAAATATATTCTATATGATCGATTGAAATTGTAACTTTTATCCAATTTAGTTGAATAAAAGAGTTAAAGAAATTTTATTTTCTACAACATCGGATAAATACAAAATGAAATAACAAATAATTATATGTCCGCAAAGTAAATATAAAATGAGATCAACAATTATTTTGGTGTGTATAATTTTGAGTTTTAATCATTTTCTGTTGATAATTGGTTCTTCAATTCTAGTGTCACAAATCATCCAAATCTTTCTTTTTCCACAACGAAGCCCTAGTATTGAATCGACTGAAACCGATTCAGTCGCCATTGCTTATGGATTTCAGTCACTCAATTGGTAACCCGACAACATTCCAGATCATAAAATCTCTACCAATGATAATAAAAATGAGTGAAAATCAATCAATTTTGACAAATATTGATCTGATCTTTATCGGCACCGGTAAGGATTTGATTTATTGATTATTTAGTGAAATTCTTAGTTATTGATTTTTAAAATATTTTTAATTGTTTTCGTCATAACAATATAACTCCAATAATAATTGTAAAAACATTTTTTCAGGTTAACGCTGAAAGTGGATGTGACTAAGTGTCTACCATCTTGTATCATGTGTAATTAGACAATTTTCTATAAAATGGAAAGTGGGTAGAGACCATTGCTAGAAGAATACAAACAAAATTCAAAAAAACATATTTTTTAAACTATTTTTATTTGTGAAATAAATTAGGAAATATATAAAATTAAAGTATATTAAAAGAATCGCACAACATTAGCATTAAATTAAATGTATTGGAAATGTGTACCTTAGTTTAGGATAAATGTTCTCTCTAAATTTTTAATATAATATATTTTTAAAATATAAAAGATCAATGAAGAAATTTGTTTGAATTAAGTAGTTTAAATCGATATAGTCTAAAGTCCGAATCTACAAAGTGAGTTTGTCAAAATATGTTAAAGTATAATATATGTTGGGTTGGCGCTTTCATTTATTATAAATGTTTACTTTAAAAATTCCCATTCGGGAATTCAAATTTAAATTGACGTTTTAAATTATATCAAACTGTAAACCGTGTAATGATCTGATGCAATAGGCCAAAATGGAAGACTTTTCACAAAACAAGTAATAAAGTTGGACGATGGAAATGTGTACCTTAGTTTAGGATAAATACTCTCTCTAATTATGTTTCATAAAAACATTGAAAAAGAAGAAAACTCAAGGCTAAAGACGAGCTGAAACTATTAGAAAATGCAAATTTTACCCAAGCTTATGTCAGATAATAACGATGAAAAATAATTTATTTAGCATTTAATGACAACTCACTTTATTCAGACCGGGGATTTGTGGCAAAAAGCAGTTTGTTTGACAAAATGACAATAGAAAAGCTCAGAAATAACAATATTTTCAACTTATCACTAAAAGATTCAATTGTGAAATTTCACCACTCAATAAATGTTTTCAATGAAAATGTCCGAATAAATGATATTAAAATAAATATTTATACGAATTCAATTATCGCCACTAGCGATTCAATCGTCAGGCGAATATCATTAGCATTTTGCTCAATGGATTGCTCGTGAGTTGTTTTAATAATAATATTTATATTTTAGTGATAAATTAATCCAATCAAATTATTCCAAAATACACTACACAAAAATTATTTGACTGATACTTGCACAAAGCTGTGCTTAGAATTTGTAGCTATTATTATTATTATTATTATTATTATTATTATTATTATTATTATTATTATTATTATTATTATTATTATTATTATTATTATTATTATTATTATTATTATTATTTATTATTATTATTATTATTATTATTATTATTATTATTATTTTTTAATCAATATTACTACTACTACTGCTAATAGTAATAATAATAATGATAAAAATAATAATAATAATAATAATAATAATAATAATAATAATAATATCCTAATTAGTATTTTAATTTTTGGATCAAAGTCAAATATAAAACATTCAATTCAACGTAAATTTCTTTTTTTCTCTGCAACTGAAGTAATAGTAATTCGGTTATTTAAATAAAGGTTTTATTAGGTAAATTGCCACTTTATTTCACAAGCAGGTTGATAAATTTTCTTTTCTCTATTTATATAAGTAGAGATGATGAAAAGTAATAATTTTCGAATTTTTTTTGCTGAAATAACAAATCTTGTAGGAAAAAGAAAAAAATATCCCTCTCAAACTCCAGGGCCGTGATTAAGCAGAGGTGAGCACTTCTAGTGCACTTCACACACAATAATTATGCGTACCTTTGATCAGTTGGATTTTATTTAAATATTTTAAATTCACTATATTGTTCAAATGAAATTTAGATGAAAATTTTAAATTTATTATTATATATAATTATTTGATTTGATCTGAACCGGTTTCTAGATCGTGTAACGCAAGTCCCGATCCAATGTGTCAATGGAACCCCAAAACACAAATATGTGAAATTAAACCCCTTAGCGAGTAAGACAAATTATTATCATTATGATTTTTATGATATTTATAATAATTTTTTTTGTAATCATTGTAGGGATTTCTCAAATTGAAAGCTTATTAAATATTCGATAAAGTTAAAATTAATACTTTAGAGGAGGGTGGCAACCCTTTGTATATCAAGGGTTTAAGGCAATTGTTATAATTTTTATATGGTAGGAAGTCCCTCAGAAACAACTGAACAAAACCACTAATTAATTAATTAATTAATTAATCATTCAAAGAAAATGCCTAAATACTTTCGAAAATCTGGGATTTAACAAGTTGAATAATTGTCTAAATCATTTTAAATATAACTGCTTTACTAATTGCTTGTGGGTCACGAGAAGTGTACATAATACATGATTGCGCAATACATAATTACAACCAGTTTTATACAAATAAGTACGTTAAGTAATGAAATTGATCACTTTTGGGTAAGGGCAACGAGAGAGAATAAAATGATAAATCCAAAAAAAACAAAATATTTCACACTTGTTTTAGACAAGTTGAAATCATTTGGACATCTACTCAAAGTAAAATTGAAAATTATTATGATTGATAAATAAATTCTATTTTGTTGGGTTTTTCTTGAGTTTCTACTGAATACGAGGAGCAGAATTCAGAGATAATTCCTGCTAAAATCTAACTACTACATAAACATTATTATTATTATTATTATTATTATTATTATTATTATTATTATTATTATTATTATTATTATTATTATTATTATTATTATTATTATTATTATTATTATTATTATTATTATTATTATTATTATTATTATTATTATTATTATTATTATTATTATTATTATTATTATTATTATTATTATTATTATTATTATTATTATTATTATTATTATTATTATTATTATTATTATTATTATTATTATTATTATTATTATTATTATTATTATTATTATTATTATTATTATTATTATTATTATTATTATTATTATTATTATTATTATTATTATTATTATTATTATTATTATTATTATTAGTGGTGATCTTTGAGTGAAGCTGAACGGTTGAGACTGATAGTCTAGACTCTAGAGCAGCTCTTTACTTAATTTTTCATTGATATAAAGCCAATAGACCTGGCGCATGTTTCCCAACTCTTCATCTGGGAAAGAAAGCTTCTCATAATAAATCCTTCTTTGACTTTAATTTCTAGGATACTGCACTAATAAATCTTTGATTTCATTGTCAAATGTATATTTATTATAACTGTCAACTACTCCTTTATTCAAGAGGCCAGTATGTGATCTATAGAGTTGAATTTTATCAGTGGAATAATAAAGATAATGTCCAACATCTTTCGCCATATCTTCATATCATGATTTATTAGAAAATCTTAAAACGAAGCATTGTTCATCAACATCAATGAATATATCGTCTTGGCAGCAATAATCGAAATAATCTATTATAGATGGAAAATCTTACGATTTATTAGGTCTTGGAAGCCCAATATAATCATTTATATTTAATAATAATATTAAAAAATCAAATTCAATATTTAAAATTTCTTTAATACTTAATTTTAATTTACAAATTTTTTAAACAACAACATATTATTATCATCATCAGAAACTGGAGCCAAATTGGTATTCTGCTTCAAATCTAGTGAATTTTGATTATAAGATCCTCTATAATAATTCCTAATTTATTTTAACATTAATTAATTTAATTTATGAGGTGCCTATCCAATTATTATTATTTAAACATAATTTAAATAAATAACAGTGTAAGTCAATTTCCGCAAAGTTTATTCATAAAATGAAATATGAAATATTTCGAAATATTGTTATTTATTTAAATTATATTTATATAATTGATTCCGCTATCGGCAAAAAAATATTTTAAAGTATATTATCATAATTATTATTATATTATATTATATGTGGTAGTATATAGTACAACAATTACCTTTCTAGAGGTTGTTGCAATGCGCTTCACATATATTATTAAAAATAATAATGATGATAATGAAAATAATCATTGAGTGAAATTTAAATAATTATTTGTGATTTTTACTTTGCAAGCTAATAATATAATGTCAGATATTATTTCACCAACGATATCAAATAATTATTTTTATGAAAATCAAATTAAATACCTTAAATTTAATATAGAAGTCTTTTAAATGGTATAATGAAGTCTTAAATGTCAGGTTCATTTTCATAAATAAAATTATTTTTTGTTTAAATTTAAAACAATAATTGCATATACCGTGAGAATTAAATAAAATGTGTCTCTGGAACCTGTGAAAATAATCAAATAAATTAGTAAGAAATTTTATTTTTAAAGAAGTGACGCAAAATAATGGAGTCATCATTGTTAGTTGTAACATATACAATATGCTACAATCTAAATAATTAACCATTTCAGGACCAGAAGGACATTTGAAGTAATATAAAGTTTTTAGATATTAAATGTGTTTTGCTAGTTAGAATTTATTTTCGATTACACTTAATAAAATTTTAAAAATTAAAAAAATATTTACATAATTTTATTATAAGGACTTTTTTTGTTTTTCACCTCTGATTTCTTTATAAGTGACATAATATTTTCTACATAATTTTGTTTATATATGCAATTGTGCTTTGATGTGGATTATCCACAGCGGATATAAATATTTTTAATATCATTTGCTCATTTACGTCCTGGATTTTGAATGTATAATAAGTTCATATTTTGTTAGAACGAGATATTTAAAGTTTTGAGTTTCAATAGATTTGAAAATATTTCTAATCTCTAGCCGTCAACTTTTATATGGTTTGTAATTATATATAATGTAAATATATAATTAAAAAAATTTTATTAAAATTTTTTGAAGGAACCAAAAAACTTAACAAACATCAATAACATTTATAAAATGTTCACATAAACGTTTTAGTAGCTTTTAAGCAGTCTAAAAATTATATTTTGGTAAACTTACGTTATCAGTGAATAATATTTTTATGAATATGAAATATTATTATTTGTATGTAAAATACTATATTTTTGTAAGTTGAGGGCTATATTTCTAAATTTTTATATTTTTAAACTCAAAAACTATTAAAATTTTTGAAATCAAAAATAACAATCAAAATTTAATCAAAATTATTGCTAGTCCTTGAGTCACTAATTGTATGAAGGGAGGATAAATGAATTTGTATAAATAATTAAAATAATATATTATGTAACAATAAGTAAAAATTGTAGTTTCAAGATCAAAGATTATTTGTGAAGTTTGGTGGTTGTATTTGAATTTTGATATTGTTTGTGAGCTTGAAGGTATTTTGTATCAATAATTAGTAAACCAATAAACTTTAATTTTTAATGTTACGCAATAATGAGCTATTTAAAAGTGTGTTGGAGATTTGTTATTTAAATAAATATTGTACATCTATGTCAATTTAAAACAATAAGGAAGAAACTTTCATAAGCTTTTGTTTGTTTACAAAAAAGATTCTTTGTAATTTATAATAAATTATTCAAATAAAATTTCATTTATTTACTGTAATTTAAAGTTTTCTGATGCGCAAGAACATGAAATATTTTTAAATAATTATTTTATAGTACTGTCTGAAGTTCTTTTCCTATTTATTGTTACCTATCGTTTTTATAACTTAGGTTAAAATTAAAAATCTAGTGTAAAATAACGGAAAGATGACTTGTTTTTCTAGATCACTAAATTGAATATAAAACAGATGTTGAAAATTTATTTGCGTTTATTTTTTCCAATTTCCAATTTATTCTTTTCATTATTGGCAGGTGCTTGTTTAATTCTGAACTTAGAAATATTTTTATTAGATATTTTTAAAAATGGTTTAAAATATTTAGATAAAATTTTGTTGATATTAGAATTGGTAAAGTAAATAATTTTCTTTTAATTTTTATTTAATTCAAGCATTTGAAAACAAATTGTAATTATAATTATATAATTCATAATTAAATTTTAATGATAAATATAAATTTTGTACGAAATGTTTTTTTATGTACTGAAACTAATTCGAAAAAACGTGTATTCAATTAAATTTATACATACACACATATCATATCATTCAGATACACCAATCAGAATCCACACAGCAAAGGATTAATTTAATTATTGCATAATCATTCTGAAATTTAATCAACAACATATTATCAGCAAATTATTTTATTTTTTATTCATTATTCAGTTTTTTCCCTTTTATTTTATCAATGAATATAAAAAATATATTTATCGTAGGTCTTTAAAAAATGAAAGTATTGAAATAGTTTTAGATTAGAAATTAAATGTTTAAGGTCTTTATAAAACATGTCTGGGCCTTTTCGAAAAAAGTTTCTGATATGGATTATAGGTCTTTGATTTTTTGATATTTATTGAAATTAGAAAATAAAACATTTGACTAATATTATATACAATAATCAAAATAATATTTTTAGAATTCTTAAATTAATCACTAATCCGTTTTTAATTATAGACAAATGAATGTTATTCGGTTGTACAATTGCCAATCAGGTATATCGAAAATTATATTAATTTAATATTATTATTAAAAATATGACTTATTAATAAAAGGTTATTATTAAGTAAATATATTATTATTATTTAGATATGCCATTTCGAAGTAGAAATAAGCAGCAAGAAAAAACTATGGATAACTTTTGGTTGATATTCAGCATTGTAACATTTTTCAATGTTTTTTCTGTCGTTTTTACCGTATCTATTATTATCCGTTACTCATCGGTATCTTTTCCTGGATCATTACAAACAACTCGGTCGACTATTTATAGAATCGTAAAAAGTGAAGAAAGAAATAAATCTGTAAGAAAAGGGAAAGGAATTTCTAATTCGATTGCGTCATCTTTAACTAATTTTACACCAACAAAAAGTTTCAAAATGACTTCTTTTAAAAAACGATTTAATTTCGAAAATTCTACCAAAGAATCCCTTGTCTATGAGAATAGAATTTATATAAATTCGAAGCAGAAACCAAAAGATAAATCAAAGGTTTACAGTTTTAAAAGAAATGAAATAAAGGAAATGCATTTTCTTTCTGATTCCAAGAATATTCCTCTCTTACACAGCTGGAAATCCTGTGACGCAATATTTAAAATTTGAACGCAATTATTATAATAGTTGTTGTATAAATAAATGTATTTTATTATTTTCATTTAAAATATTATTATTAAAATATTTGTTTTAATTTATGTCTTTTTTGCACAATTAGGCTTCTTTGACGTCTTAGTATCACTCTTGCATCTAATTTCATAAATACTGATATTTTGTTTGTCAGGTCTTTTTATGGTCTCCAATCATTTTACTGAACTTTCTCTTACTTTCCAATTGATAGTTCTGGTTTCCAAGGGTTGGGTACTTTGGCGTCTTTCGGGATAATTTCATCTTAACATAAAGAAATAAAAAGAAACTTGGATTTGCGAAACTTTTTGAGATTCAATTCGCTTTATTATTTCGTATTTTTCTTCTAAAGTTGATGCTTTTCATTTGGACATTTTAATTGACAAAAATTATTTTATAGAAATAGATAATTTTTTGATTTGGTTTAAGTATTTATAATTATGTAAAATAATGACATACAATTAATAACAAAAATTAATATTCAATTAAAAGTTTTATAAAATGCCTTAATTGGTGTTCATTAATCAGAGTTATTCATTGAAGAGTGTTCAATTAATCAATTAATTTATATAGTAAAATTTCCTGAACCAACCAATTAAGGTTACATATGTTCAATTAGAAGGGTTGCTCATTTATCCGATGTTCAATTAAACGAGTTTTACTGTAACTCAAATTATTCCTAAACGGACAATATTTATTTTTGTTTGAATAAAAAAGATGAAATTAATAAAACTGCATATTTTTACTATTAAAGTGAACTATAATTTGGCGTGTTGTGTGCCGAGGATGTGCATAGGGTGAAAGTTCAAACCCCTTTTTGTATAAAGAGTTAGTCTGAAGATAAATATTTAGATCCAGTGATATGTGGTGAATGATTCAATCTATTTTCTGTTTTCAGAATCATTATATTTATTATGATAAAATTTAATATTCTTTAAAGTCAGGTTTTGGTACTGTCAATTCAACCTATATCAATAATTGCCAACCAAGCTGCATATTCTGAAATACTTTTATTTTCAAGCTTTTAGGTCAGTGGTGCTCAACTTACGGCCCGCTATATAAATTATACATAAATTTTAAATTAATTAGTTTTATATATAAAACATGTAGAGCCGTTTTTGCATTTTATGAACAGTTTACATAAGAACATAGTATTCACATGTGAAACGGATAGAAAGTCATCGATTGAGTTCTTAGATTTATTAATTCAATACTAAGATAAACACTATGAGACAAAGATTTATAGAAAACCAACTGATACTGGTCTTTATACTTCTCCAGAAAGCTTTTGTGAATTAAAGAATAAGAGAAATATGGTTAAAATAATTGATTTATCGTTCATATTTTTTATCTTCTACTTTTGCTAATTCAGTAAATAGTGTTGATAAATTGGTTGAGTTGTTGATAAAGATTGGGTATTTGAAATCATTTTATTATTGATGATAAAAGAGACTGTTGACAAATTAATTAAAAATCCTAAAGATCCATGTTTAGAAAAGTCTGAGTGCAATTTAACAAATGAATGTGAATTGACTGTTGATTTAAATAATAGTAAAAACGTATAGAAGAATAATGAACCTAAATTTGTATTAGTATTGCCGTACTCTGAAGGTTTTAGAAATTATAAGAGAAAGTTAAGTAAACAGATGGGAAATTTAGATTATTAGATCGTCTCTAATTCGTGTAAGGTACGCAATGTGTTTATTAATAAATCAAAAACTCCGGTGGATTGTGTTCTGATCTCCTTTATCAATTTACATCTAATGGGTGTAATGACACATATATTGGAGAGACTTCACGTCATCTCTATACTCAAGTTCTAGAGCATTGTCTATTGAAGGGTTTGAACAATACTAGTGAGTACAATAGAGACTGTAAAATTAAAATAGGAAAGTTTGATTTTAAAATGTTGTTGAAAAGTATTAATAATTATTAGGAACGTGTTATGTTTGAGGTATTGTTAATAAGGTCATTATATCCAAAGACTATGTGCAAAGTGCTGTGAGTATGAATGTTTTGAATATTTTTAAATAGTTTGAGTATGTTAAATTGTGATAAATTGTTGATAAATTTTTTAAATTTTAATATTTTTAAATATTTATAATAGAGGTAAAAAAATTTATATTTATAAAGAAAATTTTAAAAATTAGTTTAAATGTATTTAAATTTTTATTTAAGTATTTATTTATTAGAATATTTAATTAATATAAAAAAATATTTTTCTTAAATTATATACATTAATTAATAATATTTTAGTCTGTTTTTGTGCCTGAAGATGACAGTTAAACTATCGATATATATCGTACGGCGAGTGTTTGATTGGCGTTTTCTTTTAATTAAATCGTTGCCAAATTAACTTAATTATTTTTTATATATACATATTTAATTTCCCAAACAAATAATTATCATACAACCGTTAAGCATATGTAAGGAATAAAACAAAATACAATTGAAGTAAATCTAGAACAGATTTTGCTCATAGTACTGAAGAAATTTTAGAAAAATTATTCAACCAGACTACCAGCATTTATGTACTGTGCATTTATGTACTGAATAGACTGTTTATTTTAATTACTGGATATGTTTTTATTAATTATTTATTTTTTTATCATTTTAATTTGAGAATAAAAAAGATGGTGTAATCCATTATGTATTTTAAAACACCCTTGGCCCGCGAACATTCTGGTAATTTGAAAAATGATCGGCAGTTAATAAGGCTGGGCACTACTGTTTTAAATGAAGCAAGATCGTCTGTGAATTCAAAAATTTATATGCCATTCACGAAAATGAGTAATTTAATAATGAACAATTTTCAGCAACTTGGTAAAAATTGTTGAGGGAACCGCCAAATCAGCAAAGATCAAATGGCATACAATGCAAATCACATCAATGTTTGATACAGATAGCTTACATATGTATAAAATGTCATTTTAACTCAGGTGGTTAATGAGTATTAAACTAACTCTATTTAAATTAGATTTCTGATTTGTGAGATTTGTCATTTGTTTGTTCTTTTGAAATTTTTAATTCCCTAATTGTTCTTTGAAAAGGTTTCATTGGTAGACGCAAATTTGACGTTTTATATATTATATTATTTTATAACTAAAATTATTTCTTTGTATATGAGACAGGTATTGCGATCAGAGTCGTTTACAGAATAAATATGTAAGAGGTCAACAGTTATTTGAAGAGAAAGCGTTCTGATTCGTCTTTACTGTTTTTTCAGATGTTGTTAGCCATTAAATTAGTGATTATAAATAATTTTTTTGGAAAAAGGGCTATTTCTATAAAGTATTAATTGTTTAATCAGTTTATCTAATTGTAATCAAAGATTGTGTTGATGGATAATTTTTCATACATTTGTACTCTCTTTCTATCTCTCTCTCTCTCTCTCTCTCTCTCTATATATATATATATATATATATATATACTCGCATTTTATATAGAAATACAAAATATTTTCAAAAGGTGTAGCTTAAAAATATCACTGACTACATTTTAAACCTTTGATTAAATTTCAATAGTTAGTTGTGTTTGGCCGTATTTATCTAATTGAAACAAGGAGCAAGGTGAGTCCAAATCATTACCGACTTGAATAAAAGTAACCTCACACATTGAAATTGTTGTTATTCAAGAACTCATGGAATCAGATCAATAATTGTTAATATTCTAATTTCACCGACATACAACTTATTTTTCTGAAGAAATAAAATTGTAAGAAAAATTTGATATTATAGATATTAGCTACTGTAGATTAAGTCTTTATAAAATCGATTAATAACCCTCAAAAATAATTTCACAAAAATTCAATAACTGATCTTTTTTTCGATATTATTTAAACACAATATTAAACACAATTTCTTAACTGTAAAATATTGATATTTTCATAAAGACAGATTACATACTAAATTTATCATTTTACATTATATATTTTATGTTTTAATTCGAAAACATCATATTGATAATATTAACTGTAAATTAAATAATATTTACATTTATTATTTAAGTTTTTAAATTTATACTTATAGTGATATTGATAATAAATTGCAGTTACTATGATTACTTTGTTAGCAATATTTAAAAAATAAAACCTAACTTAAGTCACAATTAATTGAAAATTTATTTTTTTGGGAAAGCTTTTTTAATTCCAATAATTAAATAAAAAATTTACTTTGACTAAATTTAACATTAACAGTTCATAAAAAATTATATTTTTAAAACCAATATAATCCTCTTAAATGAAAAAAATTATCATTAATTCCCATTTAATAAATTGCAGTTTTTGTAATTCTTTCATATTTTCTGATACTCTGGGGATAAATACAACACATCAAACACGAAAAATTTGCTTTGATTTTTTCACTTTCCAACAAATTTTTATTTAATTGAAAAAAATATATATTAATAAGATTTGACTTCAATTCTTTGATTGAGTTTAATGTAATTCTCTTTTTGATTAAAAAAAAATTATAAATATAGATTTATTAATTTTTTAAATGTGAAAAAAATAAATACTACTTATATTTTCTGGCATTTGCTGATAAAACATGAATAATTAAAACAAATTCCCATCAATCTGAAAAAATCTCAATTCATTTGACAATATTTCTTTTCATTATCCTATCAGGAGTTCTAATTTTTTAATTAAAATTATTATATTTGAGAAAAATTAAATTAATTTAAAGTCCATTGAACCAAACAAATTAATTGTAAAAATGAGAGTGATAATTTTCGGAAATACTTCACTTCAATACATATATTTACAGAGAATTATTTTAGATTCTAAACGCAAAATGATTATTCAGTTTTCAGGGGGTCATGAGATTGGATGCTCACAATGTATTGAGAATATAAAAGCAGAAATTTGTTTAAATAACAATGATTTACTCTAAATAGTTTAAAATTCAAGATTACTTGATGAAGACTATTATTCAGTCAAAATATATTGTAGCTAAATATATATTGGATTGGTGTTGTTATTCTTTAATTTAGTTCATTGCCAATTTTGTGTCATTCTGTTTAATAATAATAATAATAATAATAATAATAATAATAATAATAATAATAATAATAATAATAATAACAACAATAATAACAATAATAATAATAATAATAATAATTATAATTATAATTATAATAATAATTATAATAATAATTATTATAATAATAAGGGAAAATTTGAAAATTAGAACAAAAATTAATAAAAATTTGAAAATTATTTAAAACTTATATTTTATACATTCTATGCCCTTGTTCGCTGCAGCTGCTATAGAAAAGCAAATTGGTTTTAGAGTTGTGCAAAAGAACAAAAAATCCATTTGCTTAAAATGCAAAGAAGAGAGTTGCTCTTTCCACATCAGCCAGATTTAACGTTGCTAGGCAAATGCATAGTGAAAGCTATGACTTTCAAATTTTTGTGACTTTGCGTTCTATTTTTCAAATTTTGGAGATTAACGCTTTAATTTTCAAATTTTGGAGAAAAGAAGTTCTAATTTTCAGAATGCCCCTAATAATAATAATAATAATAATAATAATAATAATAATAATAATAATAATAATAATAATAATAATAATAATAATAATAATAATAATAATAATAACAATAATAGCTGTAAGGTAAGTTCAATCTTAATGTTAACGTTCTAAAAACATTAATAATAGAAATACTAATAATAATGAAAATAGTACTAATTACAACAATTGCATAATTTTCAATGTAACAATGTCTGTGTGATTCTGTCAAACAATACATCTGCATCTAGTATAAAATTCTATTAGAAATCCTGATATGTTTAAAAAGGTGTTGATGCCAATCTGTTTTTAACATTTGAAAACTCTGTTCGCAATTGTTGGTCAATTTTTTTATTACTTCCACTGAGCCTTTACAGGAGTATTCATATTTTGTATATTGTTAAGCAATTGCTAAATTGTGGTTATAGTTTTGTTCATTCGTACGTAATACCGAAGATAGTGACGTCTAAGCAAAATAACTAATAACCATCAAAAAGAATAAAAACTACTACAAAACAATAAAAATTCAACAAAATATTCAAAAAATTACCAAAAATTACCAAATTGGCTTTAAATTTAAGGAATATGTAAAATTATAGAAAAAATGCTGGAATCAAATATCAAACTAGATTTAATACTTATTCTCGCCAGCAGTATCTTCCATCCGATCACCTATCGGTTGTTGTCTGGCCATGGGAAGATATAAAACGTAATGTGACAGAAGAAATGCAACAGAAAGAAAGAAAATCAAAATAATCAGTAATAAACCAATAAAGAAAGTCTTAGAAAGGGAAAATGGAATGTACGTAGACAACCAGAAATCGTCGGTAAATGCCATGAAAAATAATGAGAAGTGAAATCAGACAAAGAGTAGAGTAAAATTGAAAATGAAACTGATTCGAGTTGAACTGCAAATTTATAAACGTAAAACTTTACGATAGCTATTTTAGCACAAGGGGCAATCTTGTGAATTTATTTTTAATTAATAAGCGATTTATAATTATTATATTACTGATTTTATAACACAATTTTAAGAATGTATTTCTCAACTTAATTGAAAAAAATAGATTTCATTACTCATGAAAATTTTATAATGCTTATTAACCATATAACGTTAAGCGCGACCTTTACGTAAAGTTTAATTAAAACGTATCTAGTACCGAAAATATAAAGTTTTTAGAGCCGGCGACGATGTTGACGATATCGTCGCACTTTAATATGCAAATTTAAACTTTTTCTTAATATATTTTAGTTGTTACATATTGATAACTAGGAAAGTAAAAAATAAAAATAATTTTTTTTTCAAAAATTTAAAATTTAGGCGTTATAGGGTTAATTTGATTTATTTTCCGGAAATTCCGTGTAAGTTATTGTTGTTATGTTGAATTTTCTCGTCGAAATTTAATAATTTACTAATATTAAATAATTTGTTGAACACTATGGATCCAATTTTAATTAATTTTTGTTTTAATATAGTCAAAAATTTTAATTTGATTCTTCTCGTTTATTATTTGTATATGAATTTAAAATTTATAATTTATAATCTTTTATAATGTCTTTCAAAGCCAATATTAGCCAGGTATTCCATTTAAAAACAATAAGAACAATTTAAGTTAAAATTACTTGTTGGTGTATAATTGTTTTGAAAAACGCATTTCTATTCAGTGATCCGGGAAACGTAATTGGAATTTGGGTATGATTTTCATGCTCATAAAATATAATCCCTACGCAGAACCATTTGCACATTCTTGAGAAAAGAACCATAAAATGGAATCAACAGCGAAAGTTTTTGTTAAAGGAGATAAGAGATGTTTTTTTTATTTGCAACTGGTAGTCGGTCAACAATGAAAAATCCTGATTTCAACTAGAAAATTTAACAAAACAAAAATAACTTACACGGAATTTCCGGAAAATAAATCGAACGAATTCAATATAAATTTATCCACGAAATTGGGGCAATAGATTGGAATTTCTTGTTTTAATCTATCCTTTTTATTATCGGAGGTTTTGCGAGTTTTTATCAGTATTATTGTATGAACAGATAATTAAATAAATAAAATAAGCCCTTGCTGCAAAGTAATTATTAAATTGTTGAAAAAAGTTTCGATTATTAAATAATCCTTTTCAGTTTGTTAATGAATTTATTTATTTAATAATCGTAACTTTTTCAACAATATAATAATTACTTTACAGCAAAGGCTTGTTTTATTTATTCACTTATCTGATAACTTAATTTATGATGCTACCAAGGAATCACCGTTTAATGTTGTTTGAACACTTATTTTAATTGATTTTCCTTGCTAATACAACAATCGAAAACCCCACTCATATATCATTTAATTTAGTGTTCTTCTTATGACAGCATTATTAATAAAATCTTAAAGATTTCAAATAAAGTCCTCTTAGAGTCGGTACGAATTCATCGCATCCTTTGATGATACACTCTTCGTCTTGTCTCTTACTTCAAGAATTGCATTATTATTAATTAATTTAATTTTGAAAAAAATTATAATTTACTTTTTACCTGTATAAAATTGGGATGACATTAGACACATCACATTTTGATAATGTCCTTACCATACCAATACGATTGTCAAAAGATTGATTGACCTCAATTTGTATAGAATAAAGAAAAGTTTTTTATAAAATGATGGCATGACAACAATTTAAACGTTATCTGTCGATGTAGTCATCATTTAAGTCATCTTTTCCGTATTATACTAGTTTTTAAATCTAATGCTTTAGTGAACAGTAAGAAATCATATTTTGCAGCTTTTGCCAAGATTTTATCATGATGAATCAATGATCCGACGCTGCGAACTATTAGAATAGACTTGGGTGCATCAAGATCAAGTAAAGAAGCTGGCGAAATGAAATAAGCAATTGAAATCCCAGTACTCAGGCGCAGTCGAAAAATACAAGTTTTTAGAAAAAGAAGTATGTAAGCTACTATTGAATGAAAGTATACGGATGAGAATTGAGCAAACCTTGGATGTCCTTAAATGACCACTAACATGAAACTCGAGATACGAGCATCGCAATAATCATTGACTTAGCTACGATTGACATAATGGCTTTAATCCTACAACTTCGATTGGCTTCAAACAAACTCCGCCCAGGAAAAACAAAACGTCTTAGAAATTGGTGGCTGAAAATAGCTATACTAATTTTACATGTTCGGAAAATGGCGTCTACGATCCTACATCATAAAGAAGCCTAAATTGTACATACCATTGGTGATAGATTATATGATGTGTCGGAAAAATTGTTTAATTTTATTTAATTTTAAATAATATATTGAATTAACATGAAATTATTTCGTTTAATATTGGGTCGATAATGTCATAACTATAATTGTGTTGGGCAAAAACTATGGTTTTAAATTTTTGTTTATCTGCCACGACATCCGATATAATTCGGGAGCAAAAAAATTCAAATCGACGAAAATTTATCAAATATAGTCTATTTAGCATTAAATAATGCAAAGGTATAAAACAAGGTTGAAAATACAAATAAAATATGTGAAAAATCAATAAAAACATTTAAAAACAATTAAAAAACAATAAAAACTAGCAAAATTAACCAATTTCATCAAATTAGCTCCAAATTTATCAAAAACGCTTATATTCTAAAAATAACTATATGAATTAAGCCTAAAATGTAATTAGAACATTTAAGAAAAAAGAATCATGAAAATCTGTTAACCAGGAGAAAAGGGATGAAATATTGTAAAAATGTGTAGACTTTTGTTTTACCGCATCAAAAAACATGCGTGTAAAACCCCCTATATAAGTCGATACCAGATCGACATAATTTAATGCAAACTTTTCAAGATTAATACTTTTTCGAAGTATCAGTTCATTGAGCATTATAAGTAAAGCGAACATATGATTGATTTTTATTTTATTATTTTATTTTTATTATTATAAAAATTTTATGGTTATCATGTAGGATATTTAATAATTAAAAATATTTTTATGATCGTGGCCTTTTAAATTTCATGCAGGAAATCACTACTGTTAATCTAGGCCTTAGTCACTCATTGTATATTTCAAATCTGAACTAAATTTTTAATATGAAAGATCGACACTGAATATTAACTATGATAAATGCTGAAAATTAAAACTTTTCATTTTGATTTATGCTTTTAAACTAAAAGAGTTCGAATAATCTTGCCTCACCTAGGATCATACCCAACCGAGTTCGAGTGGTCCGACGATTCCCGAATCACTCTGACGGTTCCAGGTCGAACTGCTGGCCAGTATCGCCAAGCACTCTGGGATCGCGGCTTTACATTGTCCACCTACGAAAGTGAGGAATGGCCTTACCGAAACATGCTACAGGACGATGAGGTGGAAATTTAAAGTCTCGCCATAAAACGAGAACCGGGTCAAAATCCGGCTAGAGATCCGGCACCAAACTGAAGTCGCATTGCAACATCTAGATTATATGAAGAGAAAATTCCGCTGGCAAGCCAACATGCAGAGGAGATGGGTTGCTCGAATAAATGCCGACATTGCGAGCGGCAGGATACCCAGCACAGGCGAGTTTTGCTCCAGAGTATGGTATATCATTCAATTTCGACGACCCAGCTCTACTCGAATCAGAAGCTTCGACACATCTGGCGTTACCGAAACGCATAATTCAGCTCGATTTATTAAAAAACTTGCAAACACGAACGTGAGATGATCACGCGTATTCTCGACGGCCTTTGTTACGAAGACCCACGAGCAAGAAACTCGACGAACGTACGAACAGATTATCCGGATTTGTAGTGAATGGATTTGTCAGAAAATAAATGTTTCCTTTGTTTTGACTAAATTTTGATTTTGTAAAACCGATCCTTAAATAAATTGTAGAAAAAATGATTAATTAAAATATTAAATTACTGATTTTCATAAAGCCATAAAGAATTTGCTATTAAGTAAATGATCTACTTAATGCATTATAATAAAGGTAACAGAAATTATCATATTAACGATTTAATTTCTTATCTTGTAATAACTTTGGATTATAAAAATTGAATTAATATTTTATAAATATTATGATAAAATAACGTTGTGGTAAATAAATTAATGTTCTCTATAAAATAGTATGATGAAATAAAAATATTATTTTGACCGTAGATTTCTGGTAATAAGTGAAAGGAAATTTTTACGTAATATTACCAATCCAATCCTTAGCGCGAAATGTTGCTAAAATAACGGTTTAATAAATTTCATTTAAATTTATCTATGGAGACGATCCAATCAATCGGCAAGGAACTGAAGAAACTGCGCCATGAGAGCGCGGATCTACAACAGCAATGACTGCAATTAAGTCAAGAAGTCCAACGAATCAAAGCCACCTGGATCTAGCCAGTGAGAATGAAAAGACTGTATCAGCGCCTCACCACGGCCCAACAGGGGTGGAAGGATGAGAAATTGCTAGATCAGGTCCGAGGACTTGAGGTCACATTATCAGCTTGTCAGGAGAAGTGCGGTGACGTACCCATTGCTATTCGCCCCGGCACAACTAGCATACAGAGACTAAGACCGTACCGATGGACCAAAGAAGCAATCGCAGCCTAATTCAAGGCCCAGCAGAGCCGAAAGAGAGCTTAGGCGGATTCAACAAACAAACGTTAAAAAATGACATAGTACAGTTCTAATATAAATGTGTAATATTATAATAAATGTTTGGTATTAAAAATGTGTTCTCTTTGAAGTAGTTCAGTTTAATGTGTGAATAACTAAATAACCATCTAGACAAGGGATGGTAATTAAGGGACCGGAAAAGTAATAAGACGAGCAGAAGCCTTCTAACGGCAGCTCGCTGGACCCGATATGAGACCATGTCTTAGCAGTTCTGTAGTCAGAGCTTACTTTTGGCGGTCTCATAACCAATGGTTGCAGTACCAACGTTGTCTAGCAACGGGTAACAATTGGCGGGCGAGAAAGCTTGTGTGTTGGGCCAGAACACAAACGGCCTTGAAAATTGTTTAAATGTATCAGTAATACAGCACAAAAACCCAGCACCAAGATAACTTAAAATACAACATACAACATCAACTAAACACTCCAAAATTTGAGAGAATATAAATAAATATAAAATCAAAAAACATAAAAGTAAAATAAAATAAATACAAAATGCATCAGGAACCGCACGAAATTTACACAAAAAATAACATAATAACAAGAAAATTTGACCGAAAAACGACAAGTTATATAAAAGTAAAAATTTAATGGATTAAATGAGTTAAAATAAAATATTTTTGGTTGAATAAATCCAATTTTAAATTTTAAAAATAAATTTCCAATTTAAATTAAGAAAATAATAAAAATTTAATTTAAATAACACAAATAATTTCAAGGTCAAATTTTGTTTTACCGCAATAAAAATAACACGCAAGGTTAAGGTCAAATTGTAGATATATATACTGATGTGTTTTGACAAATTTTCAGTCTTAATTGGCAGTATTATTTTTGCCGTCTTATTTTCTGTCGGTGCGTTACAGCTGTGAGGCGTGCATTCAGGCAATTAACACTGGTAAGTTTTTTGTCTGGACACGACAATTCTCAGCTGGTGTGCATTGACTTATGATTTAAACGTGTACCTGCTATATGAATGACTTCACCATGAATTTATTGATATTGATTAAATGATTTGTGATGCTGCGAATCGACAATGTTTATTTATGAACTTCCGATAATTATGTGAGATATGACATGCCGAATAAATAATTTTATGCATTCGAAGCTTTTACCACTTATATGGTAAAATTTATTTATTTTTCAGCCCACACCCAAAACATATTGCAAGGCAGTAAAATCAAACACCCTATCGAACCGTGTAAGTGCAGTTCATCCGCCGATAGCTCGTGCTCGTGAAGGTTCTGGAGTGCGTAACGCAAGAACCCAAACGTCAAATCATAAAACTAAATAGCGAAAAAGCTAGCTCGAGGGTGGGTCTTTTGGCTCAACTTTCTTGCACTCAATTTCAATAAAATCGACATAAAATTTGAAACAACAATCGGCTCAAAATATCTAACACCGAGTAGTCCAGTGGACACTCATTAAATATAATATTAACATAAGTAGATCATAAAGACAAAGAAAGGGAATGAGTAGCGGGGAAAATTGCAAGATTGTTGCAACAGTTAAAATGAATAGACATCGAAAAAGATTAATCCGAACGACTAAAATCATGAAAAGGAATATTTTAAATAACATATAAGAACTAAACAATTGTAAAATAAAAAAGAAACACGCCTCAATTGTTTGTATAATATTCTGATAAAACTGTAAAGTAAGAGCGGAGCGCTGCTAAAATTTCCGAAATAACAAAAATACTTTATCGAAAACTGTAAAATAAGGATCGAGTACGGTTAAATTTTTATATTAGTAAAATATTTTCATAAAACTGAGGAATAAGGACGGATCCCTACAAATAAAAATTTAATAATAATAATGATAATGGTAAGGATAATGATAATAATAATAATAATAATAATAATAATAATAATAATAATAATAATAATAATAATAATAATAATAATGTTGAGCCAGAACATAAATTTGTTTAAATGGATCGGTAATATGTACGCAAATACGACATGCAGATTCAAAATCAGACCCATAAAACACCAATTAACCATGCTAAAATATGAGAAAGAAAACAATTAAATATAAAATCAAGAAACACAAAAATAAATTAAAATAATAACAAAGTGCAACAAGATCCGCAAGAAATAAACATAAAAATAACATGAGAACATGAAAATTTGACCGAAATTTGACAATTTACCGAAAAATGGGAAAATCCATAAAAATGGAACAAAAATTAAATGATTTTAATTGGAAACAATTCAATTAAGAAATTAAAAATAAAATTGTCAAATTAAATTACAAAAATAATAAAATTAAGAATAGAATATACTAGAAAATCACAAGGTCAAATTTTGTTTTACTAAATCAAATTTAACACGCAAGGTTAGGGTCGTACAATAGGTATATATACCGATTCATTTTCACATAATTTTAATCAGTTTTACTCTGAATAATTCAGTGTTACAGCCACTTACTCAGCCTTGACCAGTAGAAAAATTAATTTTAAATGGGAGTGGAGGAATGCTCGAAAACTTTCTCCACGTCGCGTTCCTGCAACCTCGTAAGAGCTCTGCTTGGGCGTCGGCGTGGGGAAGGTGTTACTATGTTATCATGATGAATTACGTTACAATGATTATGGTCTATTATGCGTCAATAAATATTATTAGATAATGACATGATTTTTTTTTCCTTGTCAAAGTTTTTCCGGCCCACAGCCGAAACAACACTACAAGTTATCAAAATCTTATATAACCTACCGAATCATGTAAGTGCGGTGTAAGTCCGCCAATGATTCGTGCCCGTGAAGGCTACGGCGTGAGAACGCAGTAGCTGAAACGTAAAATGATTATTCCGTATATGGGAAATGGGTTGAAGGGGGAATAGTCTTTTGGATATTTCGTCGTCACTCAATTCCTGTAAAATCGACCTAAATTCATATGGACAAAACGGCTTAAAATCAAAACATCGAGTAGTCCAGTGGGCACTTCTTATTTGTAATATAAACACAAATTCACCTAGGATCCATTTAAGTGAAGGAACCGGAAATTCGATAAAGTAAAATCGTTGCTATGAACTCTAACGCCGTCAAAGGACTAATCATGACTAAAAATAAGTAAAATTCAAAAGTTATCCACTAGTGTTAAAAATTCGCTAGAATATGTTCGTCCGGTTAATTTAATGTGGTCATCATTTCAAATATTAACTATCTTAAAACTGATATCCGTTCTAATGCTTAATGGTTTAAAATGACGAAATAGTGGCGACGTACTCAACTGCACTATAAGTGAAAATAAATAAGGTATAGTTTCGGTACGGAATAATGTTAAATAGCGAAATAAATGTGATTTACTCACCTGTAAAATAAGTGAAGTTAGATGAATTCAAAGAAATTAAACCTGTCAAATACTTATAACCTTACGATCCAATTGATAAACGACATAAATTTAATCATACTCTAAATTTTGCAAATAGACCGGTTTTCTGCCACTAACCCCTTAAAATATTTAATTATTCCCGATATTAAACGCTTCAAAATTTTTGACGCTAGTTCCACCATATACTGCATTCTAATGATTCAACCTGAACCCCATAGACTTTAACGAACTCAAACCACACACCCTAAACTGCTAACGCTAGGCTATGGTTGCAAAGCCCTTACAAATTAGAACAACCAGTGGATGACCAATGCTGATAGACAAACCCTAGTAACATATGAGAAATGCAAAGCTACCCATCATAGGTAAATACGTCTCCCAGAAATAATAAACAAAGTTAAGAAATTTATGATCAATCATTGGAATAGAACATCACAGAATGGTAAAAAACAGATTCATGCATTTTATTTCGTATCGAATCACAGTAAAACATAATCATTCGAGCCATAAATCGATAACTATTCCGGAGATAAGTTCTCTCGTTAGACGCTCCAGAGCACAAAGTCACCACGGCCGAAAAATACCTCTTCAGCCAAGAACAGGGATTGCAATTACTGAAGGGAGAGTGCGAGAGTGATACGACATATAGATCTGAAATAAAACAATTATAAGTAAATCATAGGACGTAAGACGAATTCCTACCCGGCAATCTGACAACAAATAAAATCTGTGTTAGCCGTAGTAAGTTCCACAAATTGGCCAGAAGTCCCATTTAATGAACGTTTGAAATAAACTAAAGGCTTCTAAAATAATAAATTAGCAAGTCACATATAATCCCAAATATTTTTGCCTCGAAATAAATAATTCCAAAAAAGGGCAAATATTTAAATTGTTAAATGTCAACTTATGCAGGAGAGAGTTGACATTTAAAGACTATCGATCCATGCCTCGCTGAATCCGATTAACTGACAGAAATTAAAGTTAGAATAATCATCACCAGTAGATCGTACAACACACTAACGAGATGTAACGACACACATTACGGTAACACACCATCACTGATATAAATACGCGTGTTCACCCGAATGTGAACATTTCGGATTAATTTATGATGCAATCGAACTATAAGCACCAATTGCGCGGGAATTCTAACAAATCTTTATGAATGTCGAGAGAAGAGGATTTGGGAGAACCAGGATATTCTGGGCGAGAAGGTAATTATGGCTATTTAATTAAACTTTTGTTGATTATAATCCTGAGATCTGACCTATAAAGATATCCTGGAAAGATTCACAAGCTGGCCAGAGAAGCATGAATTATAGAATTAAACCCTTGTACTTTAATAGAATTTTAACAAGCCTTATGTTCAAAATGAGTCTATCATAATTATTTTATTCGGCCTAACAATGATCAAAAACCCTCCATCGCCAAAAAATTTATGAGATCATGAAACTCATTTACGCGTCCACTAATCAACCATTAAAATCCGAACCTGTACAGTAGTCAGTTATTCCCGATGATTTATCTAAACCGACGGTAAAAGTGAATAACATGAACCTACATCTTAAGAAATCCATTTTATTTTTGGTTAATATTAATCCATCGATGCAATGCTCGAGGATAATTCCTGAGAAAAGTGAAATAGAAATACGATAATTGGATAATCTTTCCCCCAGTGAAATATCAAATGATGAGATATAACACCTAAATGATAATGCCGTACAATTAAACCCAGAGAGCTCAGAGATGTCACTAATCTAATGGATAGCAACCTGGTAAAATCTTCGATTCGAAAGGCGTCATTCTCTGAACAACGATCCCCAAATAAATGATACTGCTATAACTTTAACATGATGGCGTTGACCAAAGTTAAATCAGGACACATAGTGTGACAAGTCGGAAGTTCATTTTCCAAAGGTAGTAAAACGAATAACGGAACAAACGGACATTAGATTGTGAAGTCTCTTAGCCCAATGTTGAATACCCATAGACTTCGGATTTAAAGACTCGTATTCATATTTTAGTAGGAATAATAACCGACTCGACGAGGTTAAATTAAACCCCTGCCTACATTCATTAAGTAAATATAATTCACGTCGATCATATTGAACCTATACTCAGTAGGCAGAAAAAAAAGCGAAACCTTTCGAATCAATCTATACGAAGTAATATCATCCGACCGTGATCAAAAATTCTTACTCAAGTAATTAAACTTTCCAACTTTTCCGCATCAAAGAACCCGGACTTCGAGGTAATGGTCCCCGGGAAAAGAACCCTGATATCTAATAGACGCGAAGTACATCAGAACGCGTCGCAATAACGAATTGATAAACTACTACATAGATTAGTCAGATAATGACCCGTCGAAATTGACAGACAAACAACCTCAATCATTTATGACCTGACATGTAGTATAAATATAATTTTTGTCGAGTTTTCTTTGGTTAATGTGAAATTTAAAACTATCTCAGTAGAGTTAAGTAAAACCACCGAAACAACATAAATTTAAAGGACTCGAACAGATTAACGAGTAATTTGATGAAAAACTTAAAATTATCAATCGCAAACGGCCCTAGAATTTATCTCCATAACGCATTAATAACCCCTCATCATTCACACCACTAGATTTAAACTTATAATATTGTTTGTTGTAGATATGAATGCCCACCAGTTCCTACAATGGGAATTAGCAAAGGCGCAAAGGACCAATATGGATCTCCATCAGCAAATACTGCAGTTAACGAAGGAAGTTCAATTAATCAAGAACACCTGGGTGGAACCGAGCAAGGCAAAACGCCTATACCAAAGGATGACAGCTGCGCAGAAGGGTTGGGCTGAGGAAAGGCAGCTCAACCAGAGCCAAAGGACAACTCAGGGCTTGGAGGTAGCGCTGTCCGCGTGTCAAGAAGGAGCGGCAGTGACCTACCCCTTCGTCTTCGCCCCTGCGCAGTTGGCATACCGAGAGGCCACATCGACTTCAAAACCCCTCCGCCAAACCGATTAAACATCGCCCTGGTAAATCCGAGCTCGCTAAGCGGCGAGCGGCTCAGGCAAACAACACTTAATCACGGAAAAATGGTTCCACATGTTTTATTGAATAAATGGTATTAAAAATCGTTTTTGTGTAATGACATTAATTGCCCTAGATTAAATTTAGTTTTATATTAAACCTATTAGAATAGTGTCTTGTCCGATAGCGGACTAAGGACCCAAGTAGAGCCATCTACCACCAACAAGGAACGATGACAATAAAGCGCACATAGACCTTCTAACGGTAGTGCGTTGGACCCACTTTGAGATCGGGCCAGAGCAGTTCCTGTGTGGCGCTCACCTTTGGCGATCTCAAAACCAGTGGCTACATCACCAACGTTGCTTGGCAACGGGTAACCATTTGGGGCAAGCAAATATTTACATCTGGGGTCGAGGTTGTTGAAACCAGAAACCCCACAATAATAATGGTAATAATAATAATAATAATAATAATAATAATAATAATAATAATAATAATAATAATAATAATAATAATAATAATAATAATAATAATAATAATAATAATAATAATAATAATAATAATAATAATAATAATAATAATAATAATAATAATAATAATAATAATAATAATAATAATAATAATATAATAATAATAATAATAATAATAATAAATAATAATAAAAATAATAATAATAATAATAATAATAATAATAATAATAATAATAATAATAATAATAATAATAATAATAATAATAATAATAATAATAATAATAATAATAATAATAATAATAATAATAATAATAATAATAATAATAATAATAATAATAATAATAATAATAATAATATAATAATAATAATAATAATAATAATAATAATAATAATAATAAAATAATAATAATAATAATAATATATAATAATAATAATAATAATAATAATAATAATAATAATATTAATAATAATAATAATAATAATAATAATAATAATAATAATAATAATAATAATAATAACAATAATAATAATAATAATATTAATAATAATAATAATAATAATAATAATAATAATAATAATAATAATAATATTAATAATAATAATAATAATAATAATAATAATAATAACAATAATAATAATAATAATAATAATAATAATAATATTAATAATAATAATAATAATAATAATAATAATAATAATAATAATAATAATAATATTAATAATAATAATAATAATAATAATAATCATAATAATAATAATAATAATAACAATAATAACAATAAAAATAATAATAATAATAAATATGATGGTAATGGCTGAAATACGAATAATAATAATAGTTATAGCAGGGATAATGTATTAGAATAATACATTTAATAGTATCAATGATAATGCTAGTAACAATAATAGTGTTGGGTTATTATTATTTAAATTCGGTTCTCTCTGACTTCTCGTGTCCTTTTTGAATCAAATAAGCAAACCCAACACAGAATAATTTTATTTGCACTTTATCACAGTTACAACTCAATCCGTTTTATTTCAACGTTTTTAATCACAATTTCACTAATTTATTTGCACCTTTTAACCACCCTATGACTCTGATTATCTTAGGGTAGGTTGCCCAAGGGAGAACCACCCTTTCTGATAGATAGCTTTGACTTTACTTGGATTTAGATTCCTCTACTAACCTAGTTACGCCACTCGTTCACATCGATCCACTCTGGCCCATTAGTGTTTTCCCGTTTCCTTTTATACTCCTGCTCAGACTGTTTTCTGACGATTGTCAACAATATTTTCTACATTATTAAATTATTAACAAAAATTACTTTCCACAGACCACCTTAGCCGACATTTGTCAACAACGTTTGGTCCATTACTAAATTACAAATTACGAAATAATTACCTCTCCGTAGCTCAGTGGTGCCCATTTAATATTGTTTAGGCCAATTTACCCTGTTATATTATTCCGTCTACACGCCGGGTTTTCCTCATCTCTCGGGTTTTCCTCATCTCTCGGATTTTCCACATCTCTCGGGTTTCCCATTGACTCGGGCTTCCCATTAGTAATTAATTTTTTAAAATTTATTTCTTTTTTTATCTTATATTATTTTCTAGGGACCCCTTACTAAATTTTTATTATTATCTCTGAACTCGTCTCTCAATTTGGCGTTCAACCATACCAATTTCCCCTGATCAATATTACTTTCGAATTTTTATAAATTTTTTAATTAATATTGCACTTTTATCATTTTGGTGTTTTATCGATTTTACTGTGCTTTTTCGTAATACCTCAACATATCTCCCCACTTTAATAAAGATTCGCCCTCGAATCTATTCATTTGAGAAGATCAAAATTTAAAAATTTTGGTTTTTATTCTATATTAATGTTTTTATTTCTTTTCGTGTATTCTATGATAGATAGATTAGAAAGATTTTGGTATTTTATTTTATTTTTATTTATTTTATCAAATTTTATTATCTAATTTATATTATGTGTTTATTTTGCTTGCGATATAATTATTTAATAATAATAAATAAGCTTTATGATAATTATAATAATAATGCCAATAATAAATCATAATAATAATAATAATAATAATAATAATAATAATAATAATAATAATAATAATAATAATAGTAATAATAATATAATAATAATAATAATAATGTTAATAATAAATCATAATAATAATAAATTAAATAATAATAACTCATAATAATAATAATAAAAATAGTAATATGTTATTTGTAAAATATAATTATATTAGCCAGAGGCTTATTTAATAATAATAAATAATTTATAATAATATTACAATAATATTAGCCAGGCTAATTTTTTTTGGTAAGAACGACAGAGCCATTTGTTTCAGCTTAATTGATTTGGCAGAAAACAAACTGTCGTTTATAGGAATTCAATAATTTATGGAAAACAAGGCTACGATTGATCTCGACACACTGCACACAGAGACACGTCAGGTTGTCATGAATACAGTGATGAAAATTCTCAGTACAGCTATGTCTCATCGCCAACAGCTTATCAATCTCCTTGACAATTCTGAAAATCATCGTGAATTTATTGAGCTACTCGACATCTATGGTTATAATTTCTGACTATTTCTCTTCTTCACACACAACGTGATTTCAAGTTTGTGTGTATATATGTGTGAGTGTGTTTGCGTGCATGTTTGTAAAATTATTTGACAGATATCATATTCAGCCAATGAAACTCACTCCACCAGAATTCGACATCAATGCAGCAACCGCCACGGAGATGAGAATAAATTGCCTTCAATGCGATCAAAATGTTGCATGATAATGATATTTTTCCAAAACACAATTTTTGATGTGGACTTATTCGTAAGAGTGATGCTGAGCTTTTGTGCAACTATCTTTTTCAACCGAATCAAAACTACAGCACAATATCTGAAACTAACCAAAAACTTAGCCAACATGAATCGATTAACGTGCGAGAACTTTTTCAAAACATTTGAATTCGTTGATCATACTCACAAATTAGATGAAGTATCAAACACATTTCATTGGGATTTCGATTCAAACAACTGGAGACTATTGTTACAAGTTTACGTTGATCCAGAAACGGCATTGTGGAAATGTTAAATGAAATGAAGTCAATTTTAGATAAAGTAAAAGCATTGTATTATGAGGATGAAATAAAGGAAAGAGTTAGTTTTGTATAAAACTGTTGATATATTATTATTTTTTTAATGAAACTTAAATACAATCAAAGAAAATTATTTTAAAAAATTATTTTAATAAAATATGGGTTGATTTTATTTATTTTGTTTTGATAGATATAAGAATTATAAATAATTATTTTAATGAAATATGTGAAATATAAGTTTATTTATTTTGTTTTGATAGATATAAGAATTATAAATAATTATTTTAATGAAATATGTGAAATATAAGTTTATTTATTTTTTTTGATAGTTATAAGAATTATATAAGTTTATATAAGTTAAATATTAAAACGTTCCACTCTTCCTGCTGGTTACGCCAGGCTGCAGGCATGGGGAATGGTTCTTCTTGTGCGTCTCAAATCCCGAAGTTTGAGATCTGAGACTCTCAAGAACTGATAATAATATTAAAATAATAATCTCAATAATAATAATAATGGCAATATCACCAATATACTAATAGTGATAATAAGTATACAATTTTGTCTGATTTTTAAAATCTTCGTCTTACATACTTTTGTGTCATTGATTTTTTTTTCATTTATTTTTTTTTGTATGGGACGACATAAATCAAGAAAACGAAATTTATTAAATTAATATTTTATAAATAAATAATATAAATAACATTAATTTTTTATTTCATCTCAAGTTTTAGAGTTTTAGATCCACATTTATAATGAATAACAGTTTTCTTCTTTCTGTTTGTAATCTGATTTATTACGATAGTTTCTCCACTGTCAACCTCTAATGAATCCAATGACGCTTTCCTTTTTCTGTTTCTTCGTGAGATACTTGACCCATGCTCGAATATTGGTTGGATTCGATGAATCAGTTCATTGATTATTAAACCCAGACTCTCCTCAATTATTTCAATCCTCTCTTCTGTTGCCTATTTTAATCGAAAAGTTTGAATTTCACCATCGGTTTCCATATCCTCTGCTGATGTGAGGTCAATTATTTCTGTAATTCTGGTCATTGATGTTGAAGCGGTGTTATGAAGCTTCCGATATTCTTCCAACGAATATTTCCTTGACGGTTGCTTTTTTGGTATTTCGATATTATCGATCCACAGTTTCTCAATTTGCAAATATACTCTTCTTATGTTCTTTACATCTTTGAGAGCTGAGTGTATGCCCACCTGCATTTGATCTCAAAACATCGACTGGACAACAGTTTTCAGTTTGAAAAATTCTCCTCTTCTGGACATTCCAACCTTTTCCAATGCTTGCGCTGTAGCCAAATCTCGAATGCCATGCAACTGGTCTATCCAAAGTTCTAAATATTGTATCTCCGCATGAAGGTCGGGGCCAATTAATATTTTCCCAACGACCAAATTTTGAACTTCTTTCATAATTGCATACTGGTCATATTGATTCTTACTTGCAACTTCTGTTATTCCATGAATTTGCGAATTAAAATGCCGCAATTTTCCTCTTGGAGTAAGGTAGACATCCTTTATTGTCTTGCCATAATAATTCATTATCGCAATAGATAGCGGTACCATCTGTTTGGTTTCTGATGTCCCATATTCCGCATCAATAAACAAGATCTTGCTTCTTATCTCCTCTTGATCCATTTCTTTTCTTAAAAATGACATTCTTCTTTTTAGCATTTCTTCAGTGATTGCCAACAATTTTTCATCCACATGTAGTGTCGATATCATCTGCGGTATTTCTTGAGCTTCGTTTTTAATTCTGGTTTCGAATACAACCAGTGCATTTTCATTTTCTGCTCTCAACCTTTTGGTCATCGCTTCTTTCTGCATTTTCCATGACGATCCTTGATGCATTTCCCACCATGTCTTCTGATTGTCGTCGATTATTTCAACATTTCCTTTGATAATGTGAAGCATGAGCTCTTCCTTTTTCGTTGTATTTATTTCATCAGCTAGTTTAATTCCAGATTGTCTATTCACTCTGAATATTTGGATCTTCATATTTTCTGTCATCCACTCTCACGTAATTTGGGATCTGCAAGTTTTCCTGGATGATGTATGGGTTCCGTCAAACATTGTTTCTGTGTAGCTTAAGGTAGCTATCATAAATTGTCTTTGCCCACTGAATTTGTTGCATTGCTAAAATATAGTTAGTTAATTTTTTGAATTTAAAAGTTGACGCTAGAGTCAAGGTGAAGTACCCTAGGGATACTGCCTTAACTAGTAGCGGTATAAATAATAATATTAATAAAAATTAATTACCTATTTTAATTTGAATTTTATACTAATTTTATTTACTTTTTTATCCCTTATATACCCCTTAATAAATTTCCGTTGCCCCCAAAATTTTCTAGCTGCGCTTTCCCTTCTTTGCTCTCAACAGCCAATCAAACTCATTTATGATCGAAAGGTGCAAATCTTTACATTATTCAAAATAAAAAGTTAATACTTATACTGTACTACTACATTATCATAATTGCATGCAAAATAAATGTATCTCACTACACGATTGTTTCCTCATAGACAATCCAAGGTCTTTGGGCCATGGATTGACGCTCAAATCGTTGCTTTAGTTTTCGAAGAGATACTGTGTGGATATTTAACATAACAAAGGGTGTACAGGCCATTGAAAAATCAATAATACAAACAACGATAAGAAGGACTAAGGGAATAGACATAATGATAAATGATATAACAGTATGGATTAATATTTGAAGGAGATAGGAGAACAATGGGACCTAAAGATCGAAATCGAACACCGGCCTTCTATTTGGCAGCTCGTTGGACCCATGTATTGTTCGGTCAATTATAGCATTAGCAATAACGCTCACTTTTTCGGACGATCCACCCACTCGAACACAGTTCCAACGTTGCTTAGCAAAGGGTATCGAGTGGTAAGCAAAAAATATTTGTATGGGGTTGTCTGGGTAACAACCATATAGCTTCAAAATATCAACACCCAGGAACCCACCATATGTAAATGGGTCAAGGTCAGAAACCACTAACCCCACGGTATACTGGATGTCTTATTAATGTGCCATAAAAATTTGGAATAATTCTACGCTTTCTTCAGGTCCCTATATTGTATTGTTGGGCCAGAACACAGACGGCCTTGTAAATGTTTAAATGAATCGGTAACACACATGCAAATATAACATGCAGATTTAAATTCAAACCTACTAAAACACCAATTAACCCTATCAAAATGCGAGAGAGAGAACAATTAAATATAAAATTATAAAACACAAAAATAAAGTTAAAATAATAACAAAGTGCAACAAGATCCGCACGAAATAAACATAAACATAACACGGAAACCCAACAATTTGACCGAAATTTGACAATTTAACAAAAATGCGAAATTTCATGAAAATGAAATAAAAATCAAATAATTGAATTATAAATAGTTCAATTAAAAATTTTAAAAAAAAATTGTCAAATAAAATTTCAAAATAATAAAAATTAAGAATAGAATATTCTAGAAAATACCAAGGTCAAATTTTGTTTTACTGAATCAAAAAGAACACGCAAGGTTAGGGTCGTACAATAGGTATATATACCGATTCATTTTCACATAATTTCTAAGCAGTTTTACCAAAAACTTGAAACCAGTTTAACCAGTTTAATCGTTAAATCATTTTACGAATTGTTTTTCAAAACTTGAAACCAGTACAGAATTACGATGTAAGTGGGAGTGTTGTTCGGAACTCTCTCCACGTCGCATCCTCGCAACCTCAATTGAGCTCTGCTTGGGTGTCGACGTGGGGAGAGCGGTGTGTGATTTCTATGAATGTAATTATCGGTAATTTATATTTTAATAAAGTATTTTAAATAGAAACAAAACCTTGTTTTATTTGTCGAAATTTTTCCGGCCCACAGCCGAAACATACTGCAAGATATTAAAATCCAACACACAATTCGTAATCGTGTAAGTGCGTGGAATATCGCCAATGATTCGTGCCCGTGAAGGCTCCGGCGTGAGGAACGCAGGAGCTGGAACGTCAATATCATTCCGTATAGGGGAAGAGGGGGAAGGGGAAATAGTCTTTGGGCTGTTTCCTCGTCTCCCAATTTCTATAAACTCGACCTAAATTATATTCACATACGGCTCAAAATCATCACACGAGTAGTCCAGTGGGCACTCATTAACCATAATATGAACACAATGCGCCTAAGGTCAACTAAAGGAAAGGTAACAGGGAAATAGAAAAATGAAATCGTTGTTATGAACTTAAAATATATACTTTAACTAAAGTTAAATGAATTATAGGTATAAATTTAAAGCTATTGTTCCGTACTAAAACCAATAAGGTAATGGTTATAAACTTTCGTTATTATAAACTCTATCGTTTTAAAGTGCTAATATCGCATTGAGAGCCTATAAAATTACTAGGGTAAACGTAAAGTAATGCAGTGGTTACAAACTCCCATTGATATAAACTTTTAGGTTAAGGTCTAAGGTGAAGAATAAAATAATATAAATGTTGTAAATTCCGAAAAGTTAGCTTAAAGGTAATAAAGGTTCCCCAAATATAAAAATCATTGAAATTCCTAAATACCGATTAAAATAAATCTGTAAAAGAATAGTATGAAATAACATTAACAACCACGAACTCTCGATAGACAATCAATAAAATTTACATAGCGCAAGGTCGACTAAATCTATTTAAGAAATAAATTAGCTGATTTCTAATACATTAGATACTTTAAATGATAATAAAAATTCAAAAAGAAAATTTGATAGTAATGCCTAAATAACTTGAATATCCGAGTTAGCCAATGTGGTACCCATCGTCAAAAAAATCCTAAAGCAGGTAATGAATATATTTAAGTTTAGGATTTCCCCTAAATCATATGACTTAACATTTGGTTTCCTAAATAAGGATCGGAGAGTCAACACGGAATGAATGACTTACATTTCTTTTGTCTTGATAAACTAAAGAGTCCTGATACATGTCATAATTGCAAAAGATTTCGTAATAGAACCAAATAAACTTGAACCGTAACCGTGTCTGCCAACAATTTTCCCACTATCCAAATTCCATAAAGAATAACCTTCCAAAAACTTTATTAATAAAATAAAATAATTTTTCAGCCGAAATTAATTGACACCATCCTGAAGAGATCCATAAATGTAGTCGAGAAATCAATTAAATGAATCCAGTAGAGGCATCGGAGAAAGAGATCTCCAAGGTATCGGGAGATGTCGAGAGATGATACCTAAAAAGAAATTAAAATCCATAATCTAATACAATACTACCCAATCAATATCCGTGACTAAATTGATTGATGACCCGAGAATAATATTTAGCCAGAAATATCCGAACAAATCAGGCAGATAAATTGCATGCATTGAACAACATCCAGCTATTTGTACCACAGACATGACATTTATGTATTGAGTGATCGAATGTTGATGTCTAGCTCGAACGACTTGACGACACACCGGCATACAGTAGGTGTGCGAACTAAGGAATTTCTACACCGCGTGTTTAACCAGTTGACACGACCTTTATACACTGAAATTTTCTACCCTGATAATATCTCCACCCTATAAGTGTCGCTGCTGACTCGACACCGATCAGTAATTCGCAATAGACTAAGATGCATCATTCATCGAACAACCAAAATCCTACAGTAAGATTTCCAGAGGACGTTGTGGCCCAAGAACCTAGAGCCGATACTTCAAGTAAATAAAGTTTTTTCTGTTAATCATATTTTAATTTTACAATTCTTAGACCGCAGCCATAGAGTAATTATTCCCCACAACAACCTTCTAGAAATGGCCATAACTTAAGGATGCATTTAAATTCACCAAATACAAAAGATTTTAAATCGAACGCTTCGTTGACGTTTTTTTTGTTTAAATGATCCATTTGGGGATATACCAGCAACTCCAATTACCATTGATATCACTCAAGACACCAGACGCCGACCCATCACTTCAACTATAACTGTCTGACCTGTTCGATGAGGGAATAAACTGACTATGGACACATTACCAGCGTATATGATAAAATTGTCGAATACCACGGAATACGTTTCCCTTCGAAAAATAAAACTTACGATTTGTCGGAATGTTTAGGTCAAGAGAACTCATGTTATATCATGTAATAAAAGTCTGAGTGGTTAATGTGAAGTAAGATACTATTTAAAATCCTCTCCTAATGATATAAATAAAGAAATAAGATTTGTTAAATAATTTTGATCAATGGTTAATGACTGTAACAATAAAGTAAATGTATGAATAAAGAACCATTAAATGATTTTGTAAATAATTTATTTAACCATCTTTTAGTACTAATTTAAACCTAAAGGTAGATTTTGTTAATAATGACTCATTTATTTATTTGATTAATTTTTGAATAGGATGATGAATGCACGATTAGAAATTTGTTAAACGATTGGGCTAGGGACTTATGTAATCGATTTCTTCAGCAACAACTTAAATTTATAAATGGGTTTTTGTTAATTTTATTGATGTTCGTTTAGCAATCCATTCAGCAAGTCCCCTAAAATTGAAAGAATATATGAGGAAGAGATTATGAAATGCTGTTATCCACGATTTTCTTAGGCGAGTCCCATAATAGTAATCAGAGTATACAAAGAGTAAAGTACCAGCTAGTTTGCAAATGATTTGTTTAGCAAAACGATTTATGTGACCAGACTCTGTAGCAATGACTAAATGAAAGAGTGGAAGATTCATCAGTGTTATCGTTAAGGATTAAACTAACAACTCCTTTGGTAGTAGACCAGATCCATAAGGGGAATTCTCCTCCATGCTCTACTAATAATCGATATCACGGATTCTTTGACAAGGGGTAATATACCGGTGTGGGGAATTGCTGAATGAGTTGTTTAATGATTGTCCTTTTACCATAAACTCAATAAAATCGATAGAGAAAATTAAGGCATATTTGATGATGACATGATTCTCTTGACAGTGACGAATTCCTTGAATAGCACGATAGAACGAACTATTACGACAGATTAAATAATTGAACAAGAAATAATCGGTTCTGGGTAGAGTCGAACGACCTGTAGAAACTGGAATAGTTATCGAGATATCGCGAAAAATCAGAAACCTCTTTTGGGAGACGATTATTGAAATGTCGGAGTCCTAACCATTGTGAACAACGACATGTCTTAGTGACGTGGCTCCCCGAATCCAGGTTATAGCTGTATTAATAACCAGCACGCGCTAAGACGTCTAAATGTAATAATTAAAACAATACGAAATAATACGATGCGTAATTCTTACGGTTCTCTTTTGACCAATAAAATTTTTAATTTTAATTGTTTTGGTTTGTTTTGCATTCATTTAATCGATTTCGCGTTAACCATAGATAGCTATAATGTACTTCACCCTACGCTGTAAATGAACTTAAATATCCTTATCGAATTCATATAAGTATTCATTTTATTTTATTTTCATATTATTTTTTTTATTATTTTAACTGGATAATGTCAAAGAGTAGACCTACAACTATATTACCAAGTTACTACACATGCCCTGAATTTTCATTTACTTAAGGACTGTGAAAGGATAAATCGGTACGATAACGAACACGAAATTATTGAAGTATGATTACCTCATTATGGGTTATGACGAAATGAACGCCTAGCCTTCTGGGTATTCGGAAATTCTTGAGTATTTGTGGGAACTGCAAATCCAATGCTATTATAGTCAATTACGAATTAGGGAAAATACCGCAATTTTTATGTGTAGTTATTAGGTTCGACATCCTGAAGACAACCAAAATTTTTATTGAATTAACCGATTTAAGACAACAAGAAATTTTGATTATATTCAACTTTACTTATGATTAGGAATTTCAATAAGGATTAATCTGTAAATAATTACTGGAGGGGATTAAATTTGCCCTCGACTTTGGTAACTAGAGTTTCGTTTCCGACGATATAAAATTTTTGCTCATTATTCTATTTATACAACAATGAAAGGGATACAATGCAAACATCATACTACAGTTTATTAATCCGAGGAGAAATGTACTGAACATTCCCACGCAGTTCACCTCTAGTTTTAGTTTTAATTGAGATAGTCCATAAACACCTTGCAAACCTAGTTACGCGCCCTAAATTGGAGAGTCCGAAAATGAACCGAATTGCAAACATCGTGTCGCAAAGTAGGGCAATGGAATGTCTACACGTTTGAAAACCATACAAAATCTTGAAATCTGTGGCCACTGTCTTGACTTCTCGTCGGAAATATAGGGATTTCTTCTCCTCAAAGTGCACATAGAATACATAGCAATTTTAAATCTAGTTTTTCTTTTAGATAATTCGTGGTATGATGAATCCCGAACCACAGTGCGTTTTTCCGCACACGCAGTAAATCGTTGCTTCACCATATCCCAAGTCAGAGAAGTCAGAGCTGGTGGTATGCAACAAACAACAGATGTCGAGCTCCCGTTTGTCGCGATAAAGCGGGAGCCAGGGCGAAACCCGGTCAGTGAGATCCATGGCCAAGCTGAGTTCCTCCTCATGCGGCTTGAGGAACATCAGCGTCAAACCAACGAACAAGTAGATAGGGCACGGCGCTACATGGCTAATGTGGAAGACGACATTGCCGCGGGCCGGATTGCGAGTACGGACGGGTATGCCCCGCCGTATAATACGTCGTATAATTTGGACGACGAAATGTTGAATTTTCGTTCTACGGCCATCAACGTGGTCGTTCCCCAGAAGGTCCTGCCCCGACACATGAGGAGGACGGAGCAGCCAGGAAGAGAACATCGGGAACATCCTTATGTTCGGCCGGCCCCGGAGAAGAATATCGATGGATATCGCCGAAAACATCATTATCACTAGTGATGTCAACGAACCATGTTAACTAATGATATATGTTTAGTTAGATAAAATTTGAAATAAATACTTAGTTGAATTCGATTTCTTATTTGTTCCAAAATCCTCCTAATTAACAATAATGCCTATGTTGGGCCAGAACGTAAACGGCCTTCAAAATGTTTAAATGGATCAGAAACACACACGCAAACACAACACGCAATTTAAATAAACCCCAAAACACCAATTAAACCATATAAAATCTGAGAAATAAAAGAATTAAATATAAATTAAGAAACATAAAAATAAATTAAAATAATAACAAAATGCACCAAGATCCGCACGATACCTACACAAATACAACAAGAAAACACGACAAATTCGACGAAATTGAAAAAATCAATTAAAGTTCATTAAAATGAAATTTAAATCGAAAATTTTGAATTAGTAATAATTCAATAAAAATTATAAATAAAAAATTATAAAAATAAATCGAAAAATAATAAAAATAAATAATAGAATTTGCTAGAAAATAACAAGGTCGAATTTTGTTTTACTACATCAAATTTCACACGTCACACAAATAGGTATATATACTGATCCATTTTCACATTAAAGTAAACCATTTAAAAACCATTTTGAAAATTGTTTAAAAACCATTTTTGAAAAACACCCCGTGGTTCGAAATATTTCAAACTATTTGAATTTTATTCAATACTTTAAATCTATTTGAGATCATTGTTTTCGATTTTCAGAATTTTTAGGTGAGGATCATTGATTTTGGAACCCTCTTTCCACGCCTCGTACCCTGCATCTCTGTAGAGCTCTGCTCGGACGTTGGCGTGGGAAGAGAGGCATTTGGTTTATTGTATGAATTTATGCTATTTTTATGGATTGGAAGGGTAACTTGTTATATTTTTTATAATTAATAAACATTATTATGCATAAATTGTTTCATATATATTCATAACTTATTTTATATGTTTTTAAAAGATGTCGAAATTTTTCCGGCCCACAGCCGACACATCACGCAAGAAAGCAAAATATACACAGTGCAGATGCATGTAAGAGCGTGGACGATCGCCAATGATATGCACCCGTGAAGACTCAGCGTGCGCAACGCAGCGGTCGTAACGTAAATATTAATCCCTATAGCTGAAGCGAGAAATAAGGAAGAAGTCTCTGGCTGCTTCCTCGTTTTTCAATTCAGAAAAATCAACCTAAAATCACCTCACACACGGCTTAAACTTATCACACCGAGTAGTCCAGTGGGCACTCAATAAATATAATGTAAACACAAATGCGCCTAGGATCTATTAAAGGGAAAAGGTACGGGGATAAACTAAACTAAAATCGTTGATAGAGTTAACCTGAATTAATAATTTGAATTAATTTGATCATTTATGTACCAAATTGAATTTATTTTCGAAACCATTATCATTAACTTAAATTACCTTATGGATTAAATAAAAACAACAAATAAATTGATTAGAATTAAATTAAATTATGGATTTAAAAGATAGATTAATTATCTCATGGATTAGATTAAATTAAGTCACGGATAAAAATAAAATTAATTACAAGTAATTTTTCAAAAAAATTAAATAACAGAGTAAAAGTAAACTACTTGTAAATATATCATTCGGTGATTTGAACTAATATTGGGAAATAATTTAATTAGTAGTACGTTAAATTACATCTAAAAATAAAATATTGTAAGCAACTCCGTGAGTCCCACAAACTAATCTTATCTATCAAGTTAAAAGGTTTTCATTTAAAAGTAAATATTTTCTTAATTCAATTGGATTTAAATAAAATGAGGGTTAAAGAATTTATGTGGCTCACGGGTTTAACTTAGATCAAGTCCTTGATAAAAATTAAAACAGCTTGCGTAGTAATAAAATAAACTTGGATAAGACTCTCACAACCCTGGTGTAAAAGGAAAGTAAAACTTAGAGCTATTAGGTCAAGCGTTGGAATTAGTTTATTAAAATTAATTAACCTATCTGTTGATTAACCTAAGTGAACGACAAAAAATCTCTAAGGAAATTAGTAAGGAAAACTCAGGATGATCGATCGGAAAATTTGACCCAATAAACTTCGAGAAAGTTAAACTAATTCCCACTGAATAGTAAAGTAATCCACCAATAAGAATCTAAATAGATTAGGGGAAAGTAATGAGGAATTCACGTTTTAAACTAAGATGTTGGCTGAATTAATGAGATGCTCCGTTGGTCAGACGTTCAGTAGTTTAAGTTAAAGAATTAAAACAATGAAATCTGTATTTTACTTCTAATCGAAATAATTATAATACCTTTAAAAATCTCCGCATAAATAAGATACAAATATCACCAAACATCGATAGATTCCAGCACGAAGAAATCCAATAAAAGTGAAAAGTTTTAAAATCAACAATAAAATGGAGAACATTTATTGCATTGAACTAAAGAGAAATTTTTTCCAACCATTAAATCGACTGACTAACACAATACTATAGTTTATAATTCAGTTCTAGCCCACCCTCAACATGAATTCCAACGGTTAATTTTCCGATACGATTTAAGTTATGAGTAACATCGATAACCATCAACGATTGACCACATCCGAATATTTGTCGCAAGCAACCCTTCACCCAGCGTAGTTCCTCAAAATCATAGAAAATTAAACTAATCAGTAAGAAAATAAAAACAGATTACTTAACCACAAAAACCCCGATAAGACAGTACCGTCGGCTTAAACGAACGCACAAACTAGATTAATGCCAACGTCAACCATTAGAGTAATAGGCAAAGTGAATTTCGATTAGTAGATTCGCACAATTGAATTACGACGAACTATCAACCATTAAAACACGGACGGATGTCGTGACCGGATAAGAGCCAAGCGTTCCCAACACATCCGTTCCGACAATTGACCATCGCGAGAAACATCCGTTCCGACAATTGACCATCGCGAGAAACATCCGTTCTGACAATTGACCATCGCGAGAAACATCCGTTCTGATAATTTACCATCGAGAGAAAAGATGAAATATAAATAATCATTTCCGTTAGAGGAATGAATAGACGAGTCAAATATCAATAATTACGATAATGTCGATAAGCATTAATAATTACAATAACTATTGGTAGTTGCGATGAGCATTTAAAATTGCAATAACCGTTATTAATTACGTTAAACCGACGCGAGTATGTTTTCCCCTAACAGCAGTAACGTTAAATAAATTGAATCTCAAATAACTAAGTCACATAGACATACATTACATATTCTGTCCCCATCACCTTTCTTCCGCATAAAAGCATTATAGAAATCACCAGAACATAAATCCATACATTTTCTCACCATAATCCCTACGATTCCAGCTCAACTATCAAGTTCACTGAAAACTAATTTAACCAGTCAAGGTACTCCTTAACCGATGATTTAAGATTGCAGGAACCCGAGATTATTGATTTAATGTCCCTATAAATTACTAAGAGAATATATGACACTTACTTATTTCAGAAAAATTCATGTTGCCAAATTTGATTTCGAAGCAAGAAGCCGATGAATGGCGCCGAGCCTGGAAACGAGCACGCCCATCGATGACTCTCGACGAGCCGCGCCCGAAACGATCGTGCCCATCACTATGGCAAGTACTGGGCAGAGGAAATGACCCACACCGACCAGAGGAGGAACAGTATCCTGCCGAGGAGATTGTCGACCATGCTCGAAGCTTGCTGGTTCAATGGGAGCAGATCCAAGCAGAGGTCGACCTACAGGTGGTGAAGGCGAGGATGTACCTCGCCAACGTTGAAGAGGACATCCTCGTCGGACGTATCGCAGAAACGTACCCAGCTCGACCGGCACGCAACCTCCGACGACCAGTGCCCATTATTCCCGGTTACTCCCCGGAAGAAGGTGTCAGGAAGTTCCTCGCAGAGTCCTGAATCACCAGGCCTAATCATTCTGACGTTTTACTTTAGTGATGTTATTAATGATAAATTATAATGAATTGTCCTCTTAGAATTTTGTTTTAAATGATATTTCCGCTATAATCATATTTGAAATAATTAGAGTTCCCCTTATTAGACAAAATTGATATGTTTCTTTATAGAAATGTCGGCCCTGAAACTAATGCAGAACGAGATAGCCCACGCTAGGCAGGCAAACGCAGAGCTACTCAATCAGATATTGCAGTTAACTCGCGAAGTGCAACAGGTCAAGGCGACCTGTTTAGACCCCAAACGGACGAAGATTCTCTACCAAAGACTCACCGCAGCTCAAAAGGGCTGGGCCGAAGAACGCCAGCTCAATCGGAGTCTGCGTACACAGATCAGGGGCTTAGAAGTTGCCCTGGCAGCCTGTCGGGAAGGGGAAGCGGTAACGTATCCGCTCATCTTCGCCCCTTCCCAACTGCCAAGCCAACGTGTCGTTGATGAAGCCGCACCAAGCCAAAAACCGACAGCTATTCAACCAACCATTCGCCGGCCGGGACGCAAGGAACGGGCCCGACGCCGAGCCGCACAAGCGTCAAGTCGATCAACTTAACCTTTTATGCATGTCCTTTGTTCATTAAATAAATCATCTCTCATGTATTCATTCATAGTGGGGTAGACTCGAAATCATCTACACAAATCAGTCTAAATTTAATTCGCATTTCTACGTAGGGGACCAAGTAAAGCGAGCATAGGTCTTCTATCGACAGCTCGTGAACCCGAGGATTGTCCGAGCAACTATAGTACTAGCATATGGTACTCAATTTTTGCGGGCATTCCACCACTTGAACACATTACCAACGTTGCCTAGCAACGGGTGCCAAGTGGCGATCAGCAACATTTTGTATGGCGTTACTAGGGTCACTAGAAGGATAAGCAAGATTTGAAACCCTGTAACCCACCACCTATATTATTATATAACCGAAGTGAGACAAATAGATAAGATTTAAATCGCATTTTTTATAGATATGGAACCACTGAGAGCCCTGCAACAAGAACTAGAGCACGCACTGAGGGTCAACAAAAGCTTCTACGAGCAAATCATACAGTTATCAAAAGAAATCCAGCAAACAAAAGCCACATGGGTAGAGCCGAGGAAGGTGAAGTCGCTCTATCAAAAGCTGACCGCCGCGCAAAAGGGATGGACAGAAGAAAGACAATTAAATCAAAGCCTGAGGACTCAGATAAATGGGTTAGAGGTGGCAGTGTCAGCCTGTCAAGAAGGAGCGGCAGTGACATATCCCCTCGTCTTCGCTCATGCTCAACTGGCGTATAGAGAGGCAACAACAGGTCCAAAGACTACGCCGAAGTCTAGCGGTTACCGACCCGGACGTATAGAGCAGGCTAAGCGCCGAGCTGCTCGAATATCAACCAGCGTATAGCTGCTATGCCTAAATATGTTGTTTCGTTTATTAAATATATGTTTGCTTTTGTTTAAACGTCATTTAGAGGATCTGATAAGTGTTAGAACGCATCAAGTAATATGAGAATATTGGAACACGTGAATGTGAAGTTTACACGAAGACTATAAGATGAATGATGAAATTAACTGTATAAAGGGACCTAAAAAACGAAATCGAGCACAGGCCTTCTATCGGCGGCTAGTTGGACCCAGAGATCTTTCGGCCAATTATAGCATTAGTAATAGCGCTCACTTTTTGCGGTCGATCTAACCGCTCGAACACAGTTCCAACGTTGCTTAGCAGCGGGTGCCGAGTGGTAAACGAAATACATTTATATGGGGTTGTCTGGGTAACAACCATATAGTTTTAAATATCAACACCCAGTAACCCACCAGTATTGATGGTCTGAAAAATACCTTCAAAAGTTTTTCCTTGTATTCCGCTTCAAATTTGATTTCATTACAAATCTCTATAGCTTTTCCAGACAATAAATCTCTAGCGAAATGGTTCTGCAATCTTTCTAATAAATTTGATTCACATCAACAAAATTATAAAAAATAATATTCAATGTCAATATTATCTTAAAAAATAATTTTGCAATATTTATAGATGGTTTAATATGATTTCTTTAAAATCGATTAACATATAATTATGCAACTATTTAGAAGTAGACTTGTAACTTGTTTAAATATTCATTTTGAACAATATTCAAATTTTATTAAATTTTATTATTATTGCATCACTAGAATTTGTAAATTAAAATTATCTTTATTATTTCATTAGCAATATTCGACCTTTTTATTATGGATCGAGTTTTATTTTACAAAAATATGATGAAAGTAGCACAACGTTTACCTGATCATTACAAAAAGCGTTATGATAATTTTGTTAATAACACGTTACATTCACCTCATATGGCTTATGAAGAAGGTAATTGGAAAAAAATCGAAGGAACTAATGAAATGTATTTTTAAAATTTTCGCTTAATTGATTAACTAACGTCAAGATACCCTATGTCATATTTCAATATTCCACCGAAAGTTATTCATCCACCTGAGATGGATAAAGGATTGTTTTCTGGTGAAGGTCTTGTAGTAGGCTTCAAAAAAAGAACTGACAAACAAACATACGAGTATAAATTGAACACTTCTATAAATTCTACAAAAGTTTATGTTTAGAATTCCACGAACTTGGAAACCACCAGTTGTTGAAGAACTCTTTTATAGTGAAGTATTAGATCGATGGATGATGATACTTGTAACGATGAGAACTTTAAATCTAATTGAAAAATGCGGTGGATTCGATGATTACATTATCAAGGTACCGTTGGAAATTTATATTGAAAACTGTTTAACATGTTGTTAGCTGTCAGATGCTGAAATACATAGCCGTTTAGGGCTTCATTTGAAACGAGAAATGCTAATGAAACTGGCAAATAAAGAACGGCTTTACCCAAACGATGTCAATAAAAGGAATGAACTGTTAGAGAAATTTAAGGATTTTATCATTCCGGTAATAGTTTTATTTTATTAAAACATTTAATAATTTATAATGAGGGATTTATTATTGATTTGCTAGTTTATTATTAAATTTATTATTAAATGCGCCAATTTTCATTTTTATTGTTAAATCTATTTTTAGTAACATTGTAAATTTTGTTTATATTTCATTAATATTACATGGGAAATAATCGGATTGGCTGGGATAAAACTGCTGGAAAGTGATTCCGGGTGTGGCCTAATATAAACGCTCCAAAAACTGTAATATGGTTCGAATGTTCCGCTAATTATGGGAAGCGTGAATCTGGTGGGATAACTCGTCGATTATTAAGCAATATCCGATGGAAATGAGACCCGATTTTGGTATTATAATCAGGAAAGGATAAATTGTTGTCAAACATCTTTTGTAATGGTAAAAATTATTGATATATAGTACTTGGTACCGGGGGAGCTGTGTGTCCATTATATAGTTCCATGGCAACAAAAACAATAATTCATTGCTGGAAATATGTGAGCAATCGATTGAATCATTAATAATTGTAATGGAATGTAAAAAACACCCAGATGAGGAAAAAGCCCGTCCCTAATTTTGATTGGTCAATTTTTGTGAACTCGCCTTTGTATACTTTATATAAATAAGGAAATGCTTCCTAAATTTATATCACGTCATGGGACATTAAAATTCTAAACTACCAATGAGAAATATGCTCAAAAATTGAAATTTTATATCATTTTATTGAAATTTATGAATCGTCCAATCAAATTCGTTTAAAATATAATATTTAGTTAAACTAAATTTATTGAGATAAGATTTATTTTCATGTAATATTTATATTAATGGAAATTTTTTCCGCATTAGCGTGTAATAAAATCACCATTGCATTCATAGTGGCCAGTCGAGACTGTTGCTAGGCGTCAATTATCCACTTCTCAAATGATTTAATAGACATCGATAATGCATATTCATATCAAGATAATAAGCTGATTGCCATAATGACTTGACAGCCGAATTTTTAATATAATTTCCCATTGATATAAATGCTTTTAATCATTCATTAAAAATCGACCAATCAGATGTAAGGACGAAAATTTTTGCTTATTATGAAATTCACGCTAGAGTAAAAAAATGGAATAACATTTTTATGACATAATACCTCAAATGCGACCACTCTAGCGTGGATTTCATAATAAGCAAAAAATTTCGTCGTTACATCTGATTGGTCGATTTTTAATGAATGATTAAAAGCATTTATATCAATGGGAAATTATATTGAAAATTTAATGTCACCTTTAGACAGTGAATGTTTCAACTATTAATGAAGAATATTCCAAAATTATTTGATTTTATTACATTTTTTAATCATTAAATAACCACCCAATGAAATTAATTTAAAGTTTAAATTTTGTTTTAATAAAATCTTTTGAAATCAAAATTGCTGAATTGTTGCTAAGTATCTATTGTTATGATTTTCGTTATATGAAAATGAATCGGATATCGCAAATCTACACAACCAAACAAATTGTCAGCTGTATCTCTTATTTTTTTCAACTTCGGTAATTTTTCGTTAACTCATATTTATCTGTTTTCATTCTGTTTCTCATTATATTTTCCATCTCTAATTCATTTTTTCAAATTTCGATTCGAATAATTAATTATTTATTGATTTTCTGTAAATCTATATTTCGATAACATTCAAACTGGATATGCAATTTATAACTATTCTATTTCCCTTATTTCGCTTTTTGCAATCAATTTCTTTCATAACTAAGTTTCTTTAATCAAAATTCCGACTGTAAAAATTCGACTTTGGCTATTGATCAGTGATTTATTGATACTTTCTCTTGTCAATAAATCAAGGTTTTTCGCCGAAAATGACTTAATCTTTTCATTTCTTTTTCTAATATCGATCTATATTTTTAACACTTAATTTTTTTCTTTCAAATTTTTCTTGTCCAACGCTAATAAAAAAAATCAAATGAGCTGGAAATTGTTTTTAATTAAGCAAAAACAGTAAAAAATCACTTGAAATGAATAATGAAGAAAAATTAGGAAAAAATATAAATTTGTAAATAAAGAAAATTGAATAAAAGAACAATGATGAGCAGGATAAAAGAATTTTCTGTTGATGAGTTTAATTTAAACAACCACCTTATTAAAAGTTGGTTCGATTTGATTTACAGTGAGAAGTCAGAAATTGCTTTGTCAAATAGACAAAAAATTTACTGTCAGCTGTTTCGAATTAATTTTGATTGGCAGGAATCTGAGGCTAGTTGGGTAGGTTATACATTATCCGAGGCAATATTTCGGCAAATGAAAATTGACGAAGAATCAAAAGATAAAAAACCTTTAAAAATACGTTTACTCAAGGAATATTTGGCCTCCGTGAAAAGTTTGATTTTTTTATTATTATTTCAATTATGAATTTTTAGGTTTGGGAAACGTAAATTAAATTGTCGCTTAATAAATATACTCCGACTTTGTTTTTATTTTAATTATTATTGTGCGTTTAAAATTCTACTTCGACTAATCTGCTGTTCTCCTTTATTCGTCAATTCATATTTGCTTTTTATTGTATTTTAAATAAATAATTAACCAATGAAATTAATTTGCAATCAAAAATTATAGTTATTCCGGTTCACTCGTTAATTTCTCTCAATACTGAGTAATGATTATTCATTCAAACATTAGTAAAAACCAATAAAATCTATCATACACAAAGGATATTTTATTGGTCATTAAATTGCACAGTGGAATTAGTAAAATATTTTTTAAACGAATTTTAAAAATTCTGGATTTATACAAAAATAGAGAAAGGCATCAATTTATTTATTAAAGTACATATAATTGACATAAACATTCTTGGAAAAAAATACTAACTGTATGATTATGTTCTTATGTACCGTTTTTTCTTATAGGCCAAATACAATTCACCAAAAATGTTATATTCAATAATTATACTTCATGGTTGTGATTTATTCCCAGTTGCCATTTTTATAGTTTGTATTATATCTCAAAACCAGAAAAATCATTTTATGTTATAGGACAATAATTCAAAAAGCTGACCTGTGAGTGTATGTCAGATACAAAAATGTTATTAAATAGGATTTTAAACTGAATGATGATAGAAATATTTCGCGTGAAAAGAAAAAATAACTAGAAAATCTCGGTTCACAAAATTTCTATGTTAAAAATACTAATAACTAGGCAATTACATCCTTTGACAGTAAGTTGTCCTCAAAATAGGTAAATTTATAAAAAAGAATATGAATTTTTAAGGCATTTTTGATGTCTCCAATAGAATTAAGTACTTTCTACAAAGAGGAAACCATCGAAACATATAATTTTGTTTTAAAGTTATTGAAAGGGATTTTGGAAGAATTACAAATAAAATGAGAATAAAAGTCTCCTCTCCAATGTTTTTTTAATATTTGATATGTAGTTAAGAAGCAACCGTTAAAGACCTCCTCCTAAAAATAAGCAATTTTGACTCATCTTTGTCATTTTTTAAAAGACCACTTCTTAGGGGGGCTTCCTTAATGGATGCTCCTTTGTCTGTCAAGAAGTCAATTCCAGATCCTCGATTATAGAAATATATAAAATTATTACCCACATATGAAAGTCTATTCAAAAAATCTCTAATAAAAGAAAAATTAGGTCAATCGTAGGTATATATAAATAAATATATATCACCTTGTTTATGTATATATCCAAAATCTTTAAATTAATTTTCATTAAAGTTATACATACAAAAAAATTTCTTACTTTAAAAAGGATTTTAATAATTCCAGAGTGTGATTTAATGTCCTCACAAGTCTCTTATTGTGTAAACTTATAGAAATACAAACTTCCTTGTATGTTGAATATTAATCTTACAGTGATTAAACTCATTATAAAAAGTTTGAAAAAGTGAGCTTAACATATCACTAAGTAAAATATACATTTATACTTTCAAGATGTAAAATTGTTAAACAAAAGATTAAATTTACAATGACATAAATATTTTGATGACGAATTGTGAATATAGCCAATAATTTTTTTATGCGGTAGATACTTTCCTTTAAAAAGCGGATAAAAAAGATCTTACGCTGTGTAAATAGAATTACGTTCCATAATTTTCGAAAAGCACATAAAACCAAAAAATCATTAAAAGTTGGCGGAGAAATTGAATGAGCATAAAGTTACTTAAAAATAAATATAAAGTTTAATAACTTTTTTTTGCTTTTAATATTTTTAAATCTTTAAAACGGAACATTGTGATTTGAATGATTATCTAATCAAAAATATCTGGTTGGTTTAGGTTTGACAAAGATTAGTCATTTTCTGGACCGAAGTGGAAAATCCGCATAACTTCAAAAACGCAAAAAAAACAATTGACTGTATTTCATTAGTTATATTATAGAACGAGTTTATTCATTGCAAACAAGTGTATTGTTAATTTCAGATTCACTTGGTTTCATATACAGTTTATAACTATTCACAAATTACACAATTATTGAATCTATTGTAACAATTATATTATCGAGATTTAGATAGACTACATGCAACAATACATGCGAACGTTTAGGCACACGTTACAAATAAGTTCGGTCTTCAAATATAGACTTAAATCTCTTTCAGTATTTCGTTCATGTTGACTTGACAATTTACAATCGGCTTAGATGATTATCTTGTCGAACTGAGTCTTCAACTGTATGTGTGCATGATGCCACTAATGTCAAGATCTGGAGGTCTCTACAAAAATATGTTTTCAAACCTATTCTTCGTATCACTAATCCTAAAACAACTACTAAATGGTTCAAAGTAGGAACTAAATTGTTAATGATTTAATATTTCATATCCAATTCTATTTGCATTAGAAGCTTCAGCATTTATTCCAGCGAAAAAAATGAATGAGAACCAGCACTGTGATTAAATATATCAATGTTTATAATGGTTTCAACAATTGAAATAAGAAACTGGCGATATTTTTAACATAAAGTGCTTCCAAACTTAGCCTGAATGGTTTCAGCTGCATTGTTGGAAGTTTAGGGGTGATTAAAGTATGACTTGTATAAAAAGGCTAGTGGAAAGATAAGCTAAACCTTCAGAAAATATGCAAGAAAGTTTAACATTACAAATTCACAAATGAAGTCAGAATTTGTGTTGAATGAGTAAGCATACTTTACACTCACTGGCTCACAAAATGAAGATAACTTCGTTTCCCTAGATTAAATGCACAATTCTATAGATGAGATTCGCCTCAAATTTTGTTAAAATTTTCACTTAAGTATTGGCTATTGCTGTATTGTTAAAATGTATATTGCCTTTATTGTTTGTTCAAAAATCAAATTTTAAAGCCCATGAAATTTCCATTTACATCGGAAAATGTCTTTAGCATCACTCCAGCCATATTTTCATGAGCATTAGTTCAGGTGACATTATATCTCTTGGCTAGTCCTTGTCATTATGTCAATGTCTGTTCGGAACGGCTTCGAACCAAAAATTATACCTTTTGTTCAAATAGCCATTGTTATGCACATAATATTAATAAAAAATATATTGCGCATTGTTTTTTCTGAATTTATATAATTCCTTAATTTTGGTAAGGAGTGCCAGAATTTTGTTTGAATACTTTAGGGGTGTTAGTAGCTAAAAAGGTTAATAACCACTGCTTTATATCAATTTCGACATTTAATTATTTTTTATTAATTTGGCAATGTAAGTTGCCATGATTGTTTCAGTTCGTTATTTTAATGATTCTGAGCGCTATCTTGTTTAAATGGTCTTCATGTCTTTGTACAACAATCTCTTTGTCTTTTTTGGTGTTTATTATATCTAATGATTAAATTATGTAACTTATTCTACTTCTTGATTTTCATAATTTTATTATTTCGGTTTTAATTTTTATTAACTGTTCTTTAATGTTCGTGTTTATTTATTGTTCTTTTCTATTTAAATTTCCTACTAGCTGAGTTATTGAGAAATTTCAATCTAATTTTTACATAACCTTTATGGATTCGAGTCCAACATATTATGTCGCATATCAAATTATTTTGCTTGAGACAAATAATCTGACGGACTTAAGTTTATTGCAGGCACTTCGATTTTATAACCAAACATGGAAACGAATTACTTCAGAGACTTTCATCACTGGGCTTTCTACATTATTATCCCCAACAATTATTTACTATACAAAATATGTAAATTAAAAATTTTTAATCAATTAAAAAATTAATTAATATTCCAAAATTCAATATTTTTCGGACAAGGAAAACGGTAACTGGTGATAAATGAGATTTGAAAGAGTATAGGATAAATTTATATTGCTGAGAAGTTTTTAGAAGGTTATAAGTCGAAATACAAATTTATTAATTTATTAATTTTGTTGGGCTCAGAGCCACAATTTAAACAAAATAAAAGTAAAAATTAAAGTCAAAGAGCGGAAGTAATGGAAGGAATCACTGCACATAAACATGCACCGCAAAAAGATACTAAAAATCAATAAAATAACAGAATAATTAAAACAAAATAAAAACATAACAAAAATTAAATAAAACAAATAATTAATTAAAATTCCACAATATTAAAAGATTGATCTGTGTATTGTAAATTCCATATATTGATTCTTAATTCATCGGATGAAAGAAATGTTTCCTGATCGCTATTTATTGAAAGTGAATTTATATTAAAAGTATGAGCATTGGCAAATGTTTTACGGCAACTACTTTCAACTCTTGTTCCCAAAACAAATGGTGTATCTGCGTGTTTAAAGGATTTTGAACTGTTGTTTGACGTCTGGCAATTTGCAGGACGTTCTTTTACTCGCCATAATTTGATAACTTTATCATTTGTTGTCAATAAGCATCTAGAAGAATTTATTTTAGGTAACCACTCAATTTTATTAATTTTTTCTTCAATTTCTACGGATTTCAAGTAATCAAACCCGGCTTCGTGGCTTGTAAAGGTTCCATATACATCGTAAACAACATTGTGCTTTACTGTTTCATTACGTCTGAATATGACAACTCTACCTCCACGATCACCTGTAGCTAAAAAATTTCCAGTTGGATCGAAAGACATAGAAGATATCTGATCAACTAAAAAAAAATTGAATATATTATATATGTACCTCACCTAAAATACCTTCATTGCAATCATCATCTATTGAGCCTTTCATTTGTGAAAAATACCATGATGGCATTCTGTTAACTCCTATTAAATAAATGGTAAATTAAAATTTTTTTAATTATTCTTTATCAACTTACCATTAATATCCATCTAATTTTTTCTACCTAATTTTAAAAAATTAAATAAAGTACAAAATTAAAACGACTCTTTTATTTTATTAAAATCAAACACATTTCAGTATTAACTACAGTAAACCCTCCAACTGCGCGGTTTTTCATTGCGCGATTTCGCAATTGCGCGGCCAAACCTTTAATACCAAAATTTCGATCTGCGCGCTAAAAATTTCGTAGCTGCGCGGTTTTTTTTGTTTTTGTCTATTTTAACAAGAAAAATCATGTCAATTTAATTTTTTATGGTGAATCCCGTAAAACTACGAATACATATGGTAGTGAAAATAGTGATTCATCGAATTTCGTGCACTGTATTTTTTATATAAAAATAATAAAGGCAGTTTCATTTTTCTACTGATGTGGTTAGGATTAGGATGTAAAATTACATAGTTTTAATTAATAGATATTTATACAAGTGTTTATTTAATTAAAAATATATTAGTATTAAATTCAAAAAAATCTTATTCGTGTGCATTAGATATAACCGTAATAAAAAATTATTACATCAATTAAAGAGTGATATAAAGTAAGTATAAATAAAATTTTTGATTTTTGATTTAATACTCATTTTGATTTAATAGGTTTTTAATAATTTCTACACCTTATATATAATAATGGAAAAAGCTGGCAAAAGAAAAATATTGACGTTAGAGGCAAAACTTGAAATTGTGAAGCAATTAGAAAATGGTGAAAAAATGTCTGTTTTAGCTAAGAGACATAATATGAACGAATCCAGCATAAGGAGGATTAAATTGAATGCCAAAAAAATTAAAAGTTCAGTAGTTTGTTCTACATCGCTAACTGCAAAAACATTAAAAAAACCACGAAATCCAATAATAGAGAAAACAGAAAAAGTGTTAAGCTTTTGGATTGATGATCAAAATCAAAAGAGAATGCCACTTAGTGCTGTTGTTATTCGAACTAAAGCGTTACTAGTATTTAATCGGTTACAAAAGGAGGAACCTGGGTCATCTAATTTAGGCGAAATTAAATTCGAAGCGAGTAAAGGATGGTTTGAAAAGTTTAAACATCGCCAAAACTTACATAATATAAAATTTACAGGCGAAGAAGCCAGTGCTGATACATTAGCTGCATCTTTATATCCAAAAACGTTAAAACATATCATTGATGGTTGTGGATATTTACCAAGCCAAGTTTTCAATGCTGATGAGACTGGCCTATTTTGGAAAAGGATGCCTAGCAGAACATTTATATCTAAAGAGGAGAAATCTGCTTCGGGGTTCAAGGTTTCCAAAGATAGATTGACAGTTTTGTTTTGCGGTAATGCAGCTGGCGATTGTAAGAACAAACCACTAATAATTTATAAATCAGAAAATCCTCGTGCTTTTAAAGGCATATCAAAGAACTCACTGCCAGTTCATTGGGTATCAAATAAGAAAGCTTGGATGACTGCAAAGCTTTTTGAGAACTGGTTTTTAAATTGCTTTTGTGTACAAGCTGAAACTTACTGTAAAGACAAAAACATTGCTTTTAAGATTCTGTTGATTGTTGACAATGCACCAAGTCATCCACCACATTTAGCTGAATTGCACCCCAATGTTAAAGTAATATTTCTGCCTCCAAATACGACATCTTTAATTCAGCCGATGGACCAAGGCATAATTGCCTCATTTAAGCTGTATTATCTTAGAAGGACTTTTCGGCAAGTAATTGAAGCTACGAATGGCCCAGATAATCTTTCAATTCGTGAGTATTGGCGACAGTATAATATTTTATCTTCCGTAAAAAATATTAAATTAGCATGGGATGAAGTTAAAAACTCAACCATGAATGCTGTATGGAAAAAATTATGGCCAGAAAGCTGCATTAGAGAAGCTGTTGTTGAAATGCCAGAAATTGTCGAAATTGTGACTTTCGGTAGAACAATTGGTGGGGACGGTTTTCAAAATTTAGAATCAGAAGATATCACGGAAGTCCTTGTGTCAAATGAAGAAAATAATACTGTTGACGATATTTTGACACAGTTCAGCGGTAATAATGATGAAAATGATGAAAGTGAAGAAGATGTACAGATTACAGAAGAGAAAAAGTTTACTACCGAAAAACTATCAAGTTTTTTAAAACTTGGTAGTCAACTTGAACAGCAAGCTCTTAATATGGACCCTGATATGGAGCGTGCCTTAAAATTTTGGAGAAATCTGACAGCAGCTTTAGCACCATATGCTGAAATTTATAAAGAAAAACAAAAAGCTGGTAAGCAATCAGTGTTAACAAGCTTTTTTCCAAAAAATATACAATCACAGCCAATAGAATCAAGCTCATCAGCATGTATCAGTGATTAATATAACGTTACTTATGTTAATTTTTATTTATGTTTAGTCGTTGAATTGAGACTGTTTTTTAGTTCTTGTATTGTTTTTTATAATTTTTATTTATGTTAAATTTTTATTAATTTTTATAATAGTAATATTAATTATGTAAAAGCAATGAATTGAGACTGTTTTTATTAGTTTTTATGTTTATATAAATGTAAATATGTATATTAGTCGTTGAATAAAGACTTTTTATTATATTTTTTAATATTTTTGTAATATCTGGAACCTAACCCCATAATTATATATAAAATCGGGTTCACAGTGCGCGGTTTCGGTTTGCGCGTTGTTTTTGTGGAACGTATCTACCGCGCAGTTGGAGGGTTTACTGTATTTATAAATTATAAAATGTAATAAATATTTAAGGCTTATTAAAGATTAAATTTTAACTTAATTAAATTAGTCTATATAAGAAAAAATTTTCAAAAGGTTTAATTTTGCAATTACCAATTTTAGAATTCTTGTTTTTTAAAAATTCAAAATTATATTCCAATAATTATTATTAAATAGCATTTCTACCATGATCTATCCCGAGTTATTTTATTTACCATCATTAATTTGCTCATTCTCAGTTTGTCCCTAGTGAATAGCAAATTCCGAGTAAATCATTAGACATATACCACCTACATGACTCTTGCCTATGTTGAGTGTCTGTATGGTTTTATTTTGACCATATTATTAACCGGGTAATTTGGTGGAGAATTTCAAGCTATTTGTTCATAATCCCAAACAAAAGATGTTGAAAACCACTCAGGAATGCATGCTAGATAACACTGAAAATGTGATACGAGCTAGCGGTCCTCCACAAAAGATGACTGCGAATGACTGTCCGCAATTTAGATCTGCAAGTTCCCGTTAAAAAGCCTGTGTCACATTTAGTTGAACCATTCACTTTGGTTTCAGAATTCAATTTCAGAATCATTCCTGTTCCAAAATCTAGTTTTTTAGCATAATAATCTTAAACATAAAATTCAAACAGAAATAATATATTTACAGACAATTATATTATTGTGTCAAAAATGGTTAATATAGAGTTTTGAAAATTAAATGATTCGAAGTCTTAATTATCAACTGATTGTTTTAGGACTAAGGAAAACATACAATTTATTGCTAATATAAATAACAATTTAACATTTGTATTGATTAAATATAGTACTTTTTATCATGGTTTTCGACACATTAAAACAAAGGGAATATAATATGAATATAAATATGTATCATATCCACACAGATACCATACATCCAAGTTATGAATTGAGGATTCGTAAATCCGATTAACTGAGCTGTTCTGTGGATCTATCTCAATATATTGGTGGGTTACAGGGTTTCGTTATTTGTTTAATTTGTCTTCTCGTTACCCAGTAACGCCATACAAAATGTTTTCTAGCTACCACCCGGCACCCGTTGCTAGGCAACGTTGGAAATGTGCTCGAGTGGGTGGATTGTCCGCAAAAAGTGAGTATCATCACTAATACTGTAATTGCTCGGACAATCCTCGGGTTCAACGAGCTGTCGATAGAAGACCTATGCTCGCTTTGCTCTGTCCCTTGTATAAGGAAATTCAAATTAAATCTAGGTTGACCGGTAAAGATAGAACGAAGGTTCGGGAATACAGTGTGGGTACTCGTGAAGATGATTTCATGCCAATCATACCGTAGTTGGTTACTTGGGTTTAAATTAACAATAAGTACAAATTTATTTTAAGAAACAAACAATGTGCACAGTATCCATAAGTTAATACGGTTGGCTTGACGGCCGCGCGGCTCGGCGTCGGGCACGCTCTTTGCGTCCAGGCCGGCGGTTGCTTGATGGAATGGTTGTCGGCTTCGATGTTGGCGCGACATTATTGTGGGAATCTCGACTCGGCAACTGGGATGGGGCGAAGATAAGCGGATACGTTACCGCTTCCCCTTCCCGACAGGCTGCTAGGGCAACTTCTAGTCCCCTGATTTGTGTACGAAGGCTCTGATTGAGTTGACGCTCCTCCGCCCAACCCTTTTGAGCGGCCGTGAGCCGGAGGTAGAGCGCCTTCGTCCTTTTCGGTTCCGACCAAGTTGCCTTGATCTGCTGCGCCTCCTGAGTTATCTGTATTATCTGGCTTAGTAGATCCGCGTTTGCCCGCCTAGCGCGGTCTAGTTCGGTTTGCATTATTTGTAGGGCCGACATCGCTATAGTAAAAGAAAATCTTCAAATCCCTTTATTGGTTTAATTAAATAAAATTCTGATTATTACAAACACAGTTACAAAAGTGAAATCCATTTATAAAGAAAATTAAGGCGAACGACTTTTTAAATTGTTTAAATTTCAATAACATCAATAAGATAAATCGTTATTTATGTTCTTTGCCGAGGAATCAAGGTTCTTCAAAGAATTTCGTGACCCTTTCCTCCGGGGAGTAGCCTGGAATGATGGCTACCGGACGTCGGGTATTGCGGGCCGGTCGAGTCGGGTAGGTCTCCGCAATGCGCCCGACGAGGATGTCCTCTTCGACATTGGCGAGGTACATCCGGGCTTTGACCACGTTTAAGTCGACTTGCTCTTGTATTTTCTCCCACTAATTGAGGAGGTTCCGCGCGTGGTCTCGGATTTCTTCGGCTGGATACTGCTCCTTATTTGGCCTGCGGGGGTCATTTCCCAGGCCCAGTAACTGCCAAGTGGTCGGGCAAGATCTTTTGGAACGCGGCTCCTCGAGGGTCATTGACGGGCGCGCTCTCTTCCAAGCCCGACGCCATTCGTCTGCCTCACGGGCGGATATCCATTCGGGAAGCATTGGTTCTTCTAAAATCAGATGATTGAACATAATACAATCTCGAAATTTACATAATGAAAACACTTAACTATTGATGAGGGGAAATACCTATTAAAACTCGTGTAAAAACGGCATGATCATTGCTGGCCATTTAGGAAATCATCACCATCTTGGATCGAAATCTTTACGGAAAAACCTAATAGGGCTGACGAGTGGTAATCTCTGATCTAAGCAGCATCTAGAACTCTTGTTTATAGCGCAAGAAAATTGTTGACAAATCTTGGTGAACCATCATACCCCTTGATTTCGATATCCCGAAACATTCTGATTAACTATAGGAGATAAAATTAACTGTTAGTTTGACGTTCGGGGGACCTGGTATTTGAACTTGATGGTATGGGTTATTGTCGATGGCATTTGAGAATTTTAATTTAGGGACGGATTTATATGAGACAATTATAATGGGCCTTCCCTGTTTATCAAAGATTTATAAAAATAAATATAAAATATACGTAAATGAAATTTTTAATAGGTTTAACATTATTCAATTAAGATTAAATTACATATAGTTTATTTATTAATAAGACAAAGTTCTTATACGACAAATTTCTATTAAATCGAGAATATTGATCCATTAAAAAATTGTTATTATTTCGAAGGAAAATCTACCTGTTGTCATCGAAGGAAATTCCGGACGCTCGGGGGGAAAAGTTGGCCGGTTTGTTGGCATTTCGATGTTGGCATTATGTTGATACGACATAGATAATAGTTTTTGGTTTGGTTTGTAAAATGGGGTTTCGTTACTTGTTCCTAACTAATAAAGTGAAGTGTGTATGATAAAATTAATCAGCCTTCCGGTATGCGACAATATTTAGCCGGCTCTTAAAATGGTAAATTTAAATATTTATCCGAAATCCAGTAATAGAAGGTGAGGTGGTAATTTTGTAAAATTATGCGTTATTTGTGTATCTCGCACGCCGCCTAATGGTGAACCGGATGATGGAATTGTAGCTGATGGAACGAGGAAACACAATCGACGTTCGGATGAATTATGAACTTATTGATTTGCCTAAACAATTGCGACATCCGCTCGCACTTTGTACACGTCTATTGAGATATTAACCATGGATATACATCAACTGTATCTTAAATTTTCGGAATAACAAATGGATACGGCGGTGGAAATCGGTAAGTTTTCTCATTTTTTGGATACCAACGGCGGAGGACTCGCATGTGACATTGCTAAATTTTCAATTTCACTGCGAGCGTTCCCACGTTGAATCCAATTCTCAACATTGCCCTTGTTTTAAAGATTTAAATCATTCGTTTCTAACTGTTTCCAGCAGGTCGAAATTCGTGAATTATCGTAGGTATTCTCTCATCTACAAGTATCGGATCTGGTTTTTTCAGTTTATATTCTTACCGAATGGGTCCTTATGGTATTACGAGTTGGTGCTGTTATTATGGATTTATGGTTTGCTCTATGGGATATCGATTAGTTTATTATTCAATCCTAGGAAAATGTTGGGGACTTAGGTTTCTGGCAATCCGTGGAATTGTTTGTGATGCTGGTCGAGAGCGGTTAATCATTTAATGTCTATGAACTCATCGAATAGTTTTGATCGGAAATTTAAATGATTTTGATGGGGAAAGGGATGTCAATCATGGAGAACCTATGCTGTAGTATCGTCAGTTACTGCCGGAGTGAAATAAAAAGGACAACGACAGGTGGATTGTTATGTTGGTTTCTTGGGAGGAGTTGGGTAATCTCCTTTTAGTTGGTTCATAATAAAATTTCCTTTGCTTTATCGGTGTTTTGTATTTTCAATATTTTTCATTTACTTATTTAAGTTAATTTGTTTTAAGCGGAAATGATTTGATCAATATTCGAGCTTGGTAATGACTATCTTTTATTTATACGGGCGATTGAAAAGGTTCTACTACTATTTCGACTAATAAGATACGCTCTGGTTTGAAATTCGATTAAGTTTATTACTTTATTTTTACTCAATGAATTACTCTATCAATAAATTACTCACTTTTAATCAGCAACTACTTTATTTTTAACCAATGAGTTTGATCAATAATCACTTCAATTTTAATCAATGAATTATTTTTATTTTTTTAGTCAATGAATTATATTAATTTAATCAACGAATTACTCATTTTTACTCAAAAATTACTTCAATTTTAATCCATGAATTATATTAATTCGATCAATGGATTACTTATTGTTACTCAACAATTACTTCAATTTTAATCCATCAATTACTTTTATTTAATCAATGAGCTACTTTGTCTTAATCGACAAATTACTTTAGCTTAATCAATGGATTAATTTATTTTAATCAATAATTTACTTTAGTTTACTCAATGAATTAATTTATTCCCCGTACCATTTCCCTTTAATAAGCCTTAGGCGCTATTGTGTTTATATTATATTTAATGAGTGCCCACTGGACTACTCGATGTGATGATTTTGAGCCGTGTGTAGTATGATTTTAGGTCGATTTTACAGAAATGAGAAACAAGGAAGCGGCCAAATGACTTCTTCCTTATTTCTCGTTCCCTCTATATGGATAATATTGACGTTACGACCCCTGCGTTCCGCACGCTAGGTCTTCACGGGTACATATCATTGGCGATTTTCCACGCACTTACACAAATCTGTACTATGTATATTTTATTAACTTGCAATATGTATTGGCTGTGGGCCGGAAAAATTTCGACAGATTAATTTTAGTTTATTAAATATATAAAACAATTTATTAATATTATAAATATCTATTATTAAAGACAAAATACAAAATTACTTGCCAACAAATACATTCATAAAAGCATAAAAATGCATCTCTCCCCACGCCGACATCCAAGCAGAGCTCTACCGAGGTGCGAGGATGTGACGTGGAGAGAGAGCTCCAAATAAAACTATTTCTCACCTAAAATTGATCTGGCAATAGATTTAAAATAACTAATATTCAAAATCAATTAAAATGATTCAAATGGTTTTCGTTTGAAAAACGGTTTGAAAAATGGTTTAAGGTTTCAAATATGGTTTTTTTGGTTAAATTTAATGTGAAAATGAATCGGTATTTATACCTATTTTCTGTCCCTAACCTCGCGTGTTAAATTTGATGTAGTAAAACAAAATTCGACCTTGTTATTTTCTAGTGAATTCTATTCTTTAATTTTATTATTTTTCGATTTATTTTAATAATTTTTTATTCAGAATTTTTATTGAATTATTACTAATTCAAATCTTTTGATTTAAGTTTCATTTTCATGAACTTTTATTAATTTATCAATTTTTGTCGAATTTGTTGGGTTTTCGTGTTATATTTGTGTTTGTATCGTGCGAATCTTGTTGCATTTTGTTATTATTTTAATTTATTTTTATGTTTATTATTTTATATTTAATTCTTTTTTTTCTCATATTTGGTAGTGTTTAATTGGTGTTTCAATAGGTTTATTTAAATTTGCATGTTATGTTTGCATGTATGTTACCGATCCATTTAAACATTTTCCAAGGCCATATGTGTTCTGGCCCAACAATATGCACTTCCTTGCGCTGTCTTAGTCGAATGAGTTGAATTTTCCTAATTGGTACTTTTTCTTACCTCATGATGATACAGTGGTAGGTGTTATCAGGAACATGTTGATTACTCCTCCGTAGTATTTCATGTCTTGAATGTTGTTCGTAGTAGTACACCAAGCGAAATTCAGATAAATTCCGCTATAATGCAAGTTGAAACATAAATCAACTTATTGGAATTTATTTTTAGTGAAAAATCAATGTATTTCAGCCATTTCTGAAATGGCTGCAAAGTAAGTTATTTTTTAAAGTTTAAAGCTTAAAGTTATAAAGTTTTAAGAGTTGAATTATGATTTTACAAGGAAATTAAATTATTATTCAAACTTATAATTATAAATTTTGATCTACAATCTTATGTATATTATTGTTAGGCCAGAACATAAACGGCCTTGAGAAATGTTTAAATGGATCAGTAACACACACGCAAATATAACATGCAAATTTAAATAAACCTATTGAAACACCAATTAAACCCTACCAAATATGAGAAAAAAGAGAATTAAATATAAAATAATAAACATAAAAATAAATTAAAATAATAACAAAAGGCAACAAGATCCGCACGATACAAACACAAATATAACACGACAACCCAACAAATTCGACAAAAATTGATAAATTAATAAAAGTTCATGAAAATGAAACTTAAATCAAAAATTTGAATTAGTAATAATTCAATAAAAATTCTGAATAAAAAATTATTAAAATAAATCGAAAAATAATAAAATTAAAGAATAGAATTCACTAGAAAATAACAAGGTCGAATTTTGTTTTACTACATCAAATTTAACACGCGAGGTTAGGGACAGAAAATAGGTATAAATACTGATCCATTTTCACATTAAATTTAACCATTTTTAACCATAAAACCATTTTTCAAAGTTACTTTGAGTTTTGTTTAAAAATCTATTACGAAACTTTTAGGTGAGAATTAGTTTTATTTGGAACTCTCTCTCCACGTCGCATCCTCGCAACCTCGGTAGAGCTCTGCTTGGATGTCGGCGTGGGGGGAGATGTATTTTTATGAAATTTTTGATTGAATGGATCAAGTAATTCTGTATTTTGTTTTTAATCTATATTAATACATATTTATGATGTTTAAAAACTTGTTTTTCTTAAAAAATTAATTAAACATTTGTCGAAATTTTTCCGGCCCACAGCCAACACCTATCGCAAGCTAATAAAATCAACATACAATTCAGATTCGTGTAAGTGCGTGGAATATCGCCAATGATCTGTGTCCGTGAAGACCCGGCGTGCGGAACGCAGGGTTGGAACGTCAATACTATCCCGTATAGAAGAAATGAGGAATAAGGAAGGAGTCTATTGGTTGCTTCCTCGTTTCTCAGTTCTGTAAAATCGACCAAAAATTATATTACACACGTCTCAAAATCATCACACCGAGTAGTCCAGTGGGCACTCATTAAATACAATATAAACACAATATGCGCCTAAGGTCCATTAAAGGGAAAGGGTACGGGGATAAATTAAATTGAAATCGTTGATATAACTAAATGGAATTAATATTCGAAGTAAATTAATCATTGGCATGCTAAATTGAATTTGATTTTCGAAATAAAATAATAAAAATCATTAAATAAGCAATTCATCGATTCAATTAAATTAAATTAATGATTAAAATTAAATGATTATTGAGTAAAAATAAGTATCTCATTGATTAAATCAAATTAATTCATTGATTAAAATTAAAGTAATTTGAGTAAAGGTAAAATAATTCTTTGATAAAAATCAAGTAAATCTTTGAGTATAACTAAAGTGAAGTTTTGATTCATTGATTAAAAAATTAAAGTAATTTATTAAAGTAAAGTGGTGCATTGATTAAAGTAATTTATCGATCAACTAAATTTTAAAGTAAAGTTAAGTAATTCATTGATTAAATTAATATAATTCATGGATTAAAAAATTAAAGTAATTATGGATTAAAAAATAAAGTAATTTATTGATTAAATAATTCAGGGATTTAATAGTACAGTAACTCATCGATTAGAAATAAAATAATTCATTGATTGAAAGTAATGTATTCAAAATAATATAATTTATTGATTAAATTAATTGGTTGGTTAAAGGTAAAAAAAAATAAATGAATTAATTCTATTAATGAAAAGTAAGTACAAGTCATAGTAAGCTATTAAAACTCACAAAAAAAAATCTTTTATTAAAATCCACATAAGAATTGAAAAGAGATCACGTTAATATAAGAAAAAATGAAAGTAAAATCATATAAACTTTATTTCAGTAACATAAAATACTCGCCTGCTAAAATTTGACATAAAATGTCGAAAATAAATTCCGGATAGTAAGTAGAATAGATTGATATTAACATTAAGATCCCATCAGAAGTCGAACCAATTTTCAGTGTCATGATAGTGAATGAGTCCAACGAGAAAGTTTTTGTGAACAAGGAAAATCCCTTGAAATGTGTACCAAAATTAATTAATTAAAATTGTACGATAAATTACCGAGCAAACAGAGAGAAACTTCCCACAAAACCACTGACGATTGATAGGAAAATACAACGACATGAAGCTCCGCGACACAATAGCGTGGTTCGATTCCCTAAAATCACCGTATTATACGAAAATCATCATAGAAAAAACTAATTCACAGAACTTACCCGATAATTCGCTAAACCAAAATCTAAAAGTTCAGCTCGCCTAAACAATAATTAGTAAAACTACAAGTTATAAAATAAACAACATTACCCTAATCAAAACTCGCTGACATTTCCGTCGATATAAACATTCATCGTGATCGAGTTGCGATTGGCATTCATTTCCGGTTCGTCGGATTCATTTACACTTTCGTCAATATATTCATCGATGATAGCAAGATCTACATCATTTTCACTTGACAAATTATGCATTCGCCAAATATCTCAGACGAAGATTTAGAACTTCAATCTCCAAATGTTGCAGAAGCCCCTTTAAGTAAATTTTAATTAATTTTAATGACAAAATGCTGACCATGTTCGAGCCTTAGAAACAACCCAGAATCAAGACTATATCATCTTTTCCGCCAAGTGGAAAACCGAGTTAGTAAGTGAACGCTCCAGATTAAAGGCAACGATCAAATAAGTCATACCTGATAATGCATCGTGATATTTCCGCACCAGACAAATCCCAAACTCCTGACATTCCACCATTAAGCACGACAATCAATTTTTCTTTGTGGCTATGCACCTTCGTCAATCCCAATAGGCCTGCAGTATCATGAGTATTCAAATTAACAATTGTTACGTGAGAATTCTAGTCCTGATTACATAAGAAAAGTGTCCGACGATTCATTTTTGGGGAAACGAATTTCTTGAATATTTACTTCAGAAAACTAGGTTAAAATCAAATCTCGTGGAAATAAAGATACTGGCTTGGAGATCGTTCCAAGTACCTTTTTTTAACTTCTTCATTCGAATCATCACCCTATTATTATCATTCTCCATTCGACCCAGGTCTTTTATTTGATCAATGAACCGAACACTAAGTACGAATTTTGTAACCTTTGTAACTGTTTTATTTTTCGAATAATTAAACGGTAATTGTTAAAATCACTTTATTTTAAAAGACCTATAAATGTTTAATTGTCAAGTTATTGTTTCATAAAAGATAGACCATTTTATCTCTGTTCTATTCAGAAAATTAATAAATGTTCGAAGGATATTTTGCGGAGTTTTCTTGAAAATTATTTATTTATTTTCCTTTTATCTCATGAATATTTGAATTTGCAAACATCTAGGTGAATATTAATAATATACACAAATTTTGAAGGTTAGTAATGAATGAACCATTTGAAATCTAAATAAGTTAAAGTTATAAATGATTTGCATTTTTTGTTGTTAAACGTCGTGTTTTAACATCGGTGAAGATTTTCTCGAATGGACCTTTACGGCATAGGAACGGGTACCCCAGTAGCTTTGTAGTACCAACTTTCCTTGTTTCCAAATATAATGCCAACCATGTTGGTAACCCACTTCCATTTTCGAGTCCCGTGAGAAAAGTAGTTTTCCTCGAGTTGTGTTCCGCCAAACGTCGAAGGAATTATTATAATTGCGAACCACAAGATAACCGTCCCAATCTAAAATGCCAAGAGAAATGCTGAGTAAAACGCGAATCTCACCATATTTTTTATTCAGGACAATCTGGAGCTATTGTTGAACTCCCCGCTCATCTCGTGGAACAATGGCGGCAGGCATGGACTCGAGTGTATCGAGAGCGATGCCCTGACATGCCCGAAGACGACAGGCAGGAGGACATCTCACCAGAAGAATTCATGCGACAGTTCAAGAAACTGTCTGATGAACCAAACCCATCCCAAGACATACTGGCTCAGGCCCAAGAACGCCTGGAAGGTCTCCTACAATACCAGCGCCATGTCGAGGCGGCTGTAGAACAGGCCACGAAATACTTGGCCAACGTTAAGGACGACCTAGCGGCGGGACGTCTGGCCAGTAGTTACCCACCTTCCCCGAGACCGACCCGAAATACCAAGAGACCGGTGTTTGTGATCCCTGGTTACTCCCCAGAAGAAGGGATAAAGCGATTCCTCTCAGACGAGTAATCATCAAAAACAATGACCATTAATGATTAGAATATTTTGTTATTTAGTATATTATTAGAATTCTAGACTTAAAATTCTTTTTCTTCTTTTATTATTGTAGATTCGTTTCATAAATATGTTTAAGTTTAATCACACTTATTATTATAGTAATCACTACAGAAATTCAACCCTTATTATTCTAGCAATGGACCCCGTGAAATCACCACAAACAGAATTAACACATGCGAGACAGGCTAATAAGAAACTCCATGACCAACTCGTCCAAATAGTCCGGGAAATTCAACAAATCAAAGCGACGTGGGTAGAGCCAAAGAGAGTCAAACCGTTATACCAAAAACTGGCCGCGGCCCAGAAGGGATGGGCAGAAGAAAAGCAATTGGCCCAAGGACTGAAGACTCAAATCAGGGGGCTAGAGGTAGCGTTATCCGCCTGTCAGGAGGGAGCAGCGGTGACCTACCCTTTAGTCTTCGCCCCTGCTCAATTGGCCTATCGCGCAGAAAATATTACCCCATCCACAACGTCAACTACTACCACGACCACTACTCCACTCACCCCATCAACAACCGGTCGTCGACCTGGACGCAAGGAGCGGGCTAAGCGCCGAGCCGCTCGATCTTCCAATTAGTCTGGAATCGTATGATTCATGTATTTAATAGATAAATAAAGCATCTTTTATATACATTGTAGTTCCTGTACACATCTTATTGTATTTATATCATCTTAGGGTTTTGAAATAACATTGTAGAAGGGTTTAAATAAACAGTACCACCCATTTTGTTTCCAAACCAATGTCGGTAAAACAGGTAGATAGACGATAGAAATTTAGACGCAAGGGGACCAAATAATTTAAAAGCGAGCACAGGTCTTCTATCGACAGCTCGTGAACCCGAGGGTTGTCCGAGCAATTACAGTACTAGCGATGATACTCAATTTTTGCGGACAATCCACCACTTGAACACATTTCCAACGTTGCCTAGCAACGGGTGCCAAGTGGCCGTTAGAATCTTTTGTATGGCGTTACTGGGGCAACAATAAAGATAAGCAAATTTCGAAAACCCTGTAACCCACCATTATTATTAATAATGATTATAAATATTTAGGAAATGATTTATTTTATGATAACTTATTTTTCGAAAATTATTCAAAAAAAGTGAGTTAAATTATTTTTGAAGTTATAAAAATTATTAATTGCATTAAATAATTATATTTTTTATACATCTTTTGAAAAAATCTTCAAATATGTACACAAAATAATTTGGTTTATGATTATTTTTTAAAACTTATTAATAAAATTTACAATATATGCTTTTTTTTCGGATTTCAGGTTTTGTTTTTTTTTGACAGAAATGTCTGAAAAATTAAATTAATTTTAGTTTCAATGGTAAATCTCATGAAGATACATCCTCATTTACTCGAAATTTCCTAGCAAAAACCTCAAAATTTAAATTAAAAATTTTTTTCGCTATTTTTCTTTCTAAAAATATCTCAAAAATGTCTATAAATTAATTTATTATAGGGGTTTTTTCAAATTCTGATGGCTACATGTTAAAAGTTTACATGCATGTTTTATTATAGGTTGTGTTAATGTGCATTATTTTATTTCTCTCTATCTTTTTACAATATTTCAATGCGTAGGGATACGTCTTCTAAAAGGAGATGTCCCTGTCTGGTGCACAGTAATTTAATTTATTCGGCTGATTGATTTCACTTTAAGCTTATTACCTTCTTTGCTCCACTCTCTGAAATATTCTCTTCTAGCAACTGGCAATTTTTTTGATTTGCCTTTTCCTTTTATACTCATCTCAAAATTGGTTGAAGAAGGAAATCAGGGATAAAAGGGAACCCACCACCAATATAGTTATTGTAAGTAAATGGAAACCCGGAAGCCCTGAAATATCTAATTTGGTTTTGGAAAGAGAGATGTCAAAAATGCCAAAACAAATTTGATTTGCGGGTGACCTAAATTTTGTTTTCCGTAATTAAAAAATTTGTTGACATTCCGGGTTTCTCACACTGTTCGGGTTTTCTGTTGGCTCGGACTTCCCATTAGCTCGGGTTTCGCATTAGCCAATTAATTTTTAATTACTTTCTATTTTTATTAAATATTTCTTTCTGGGGACCCCCAATAGATTTAATTTTATTATATTTAGATTCGTCTCGTCATTTGGCATCTGGTCATACCTGTTTCCTCTGATAAAAATTTATTTTAAAATTCTTAATTTATTATGCCTTTTTAATTATTATTTCGAATATCAATGTTTTTATTGATTCTCCATTTTACTTTTGTGAATTTTGTTAACTCCAATAATAATAATAATAATAATAATAATAATAATAATAATAATAATAATAATAATAATAATAATAATAATAATAATAATAATAATAATAATAATAATAATAATAATAATAATAATAATAATAATAATAATAATAATAATAATAATAATAATAATAATAATAATAATAATAATAATAATAATAATAATAATAATAATAATAATAATAATAATAATAATAATAATAATAATAATAATAATAATAATAATAATAATAATAATAATAATAATAATAATAATAATAATAATAATAATAATAATAATAATAATAATAATAATAATAATAATAATAATAATAATAATAATAATAATAATAATAATAATAATAATATAATAATAATAAATAATAATAATAATAATAATAATAATAATAATAATAATAATAATAATAATAATAATAATAATAATAATAATAATAATAATAATAATAATAATGTTGGTGTTGCTATAAAATTATGTAAATAAAATGAGTGCTAGAAATCGAAAATAAAGAAAAAACATTAAAAAAAATAAGTACAACAATAAATTTAAAACTTGTAAATTAATATTGATTTAGTTTAACGCTAAATCAAAAGACGAAATATAATAATAATAATTTAGTGAGGGGTCCCCAGGGAAAGTTATAGGTAAAAAACGTACTAATTGAAATTAATTAATCCCTTAATGGAAAACCCGAGCTAATGGGAAGCCTGATCAAAGTCGGCGAAAGGATTTTAAATTGAATTGAATATATAAAGTGATAAAAGTTGGTGAAAAGATTTTTGAATTAAATTGAGTATATAAAGATATAAAGTCAAAAGGAAATTTGGAATTGGGAAAATTTTGATGAATACTTGACGATAAATATATATTACGAGATAAAATATGATAGTGCAAACAAATTGCGTTAATTGAAATAAAGAATAAAGTTTTGTGAATAAAAAATTTGGGGAAAATTTACGATTTGAAAGATATTATTAGATATAATAGAATCAAGATTAAAACAAAAGGTAAAATTAAAATTGTAATATTTTAAGATTTATACGAAAAAAAGTTGTGCAACATAAGTTTTATAATTTGCGAAATAAAGGACAATAGGAAAAGATGATCAGCAATTCTAATAAAAATTATGCAACACCTATGTCGACTATTCAAACGACTATGTATAATAGTCAAATGCCTATGTCAACTATTCTGACAAAAATGGCAGTGATTTCACAAGCTATCAAAAATTACCAGTGGATCAACACGAGGAGATCCAGTTCAATTTGTTGATTTCATTTCAGACTACTATAGGTTTGATACGGCTTCTGGATGGAGCCAATAAATAATAGTATAATGGTTATCGTAATATCTAAAAGAAACAGCAAGGCAGGCTTGGCAACATGTTGACAATGGGACTATGGAAAATGACTGGTCGAGACTCAAAGATGCATTGGCAGCAAAGTTGATAAAAAGGGACATAAAACGAATAAAGCGCTAAAAATTCTAAAGTAAAGTGCAAAAGCCAGATGGGGCGGTAAGTGAATTTGCATATCATTTGCATATCAGAAAACGCTTTTGAAGTGACACCAGAATAAGCAGAAATGGAAAAACAAGTGAAAGAATTACTGCAAGACCAATGTTTACAGCAGTTAAAAATGAGATCAAAAAAGCTTGATAGGTAAGGGTGTCATATAATGGACTTTTGCCCATATAAGGGACTTTTGTCTATATGAGCGACTTTTAGTCTATAAAAGAGACTTTTGTAAATATGAATGAAATTTATAAATAGGTGTGAATTTTACTAAAAAATATGAAAAGAGAAGTTTTTATTAAAACAAATTAAACACTATTCAAGATTTTTCAAGACAGTAATTTTGCATATTTTGCATCCCCATAAAAAAAATCATAGACCTGGTGGGTTTCTGGGTGTTGATATTTTGAAGCTATATGGTTGTTACCCAGACAACCCCATACAAATATCTTTCGCTTACCACTCGGCACCCGTTGTTAGACAAGGTTGGAACTGTATTCGAGTGGGTGGGTCGTCCGCAAAAAGTGAGCGTTATTGCTAATGCTATAATTAACCCAACGATCCATGGGTCCAATGAGCTGCCGATAGAAGGCCGGTGCTCGATTTCGATCTTTAGGTCCCATTGTTCTCCTATCTCCTTCAAATATTGATCCATACTGTTATACCATTTATCATTACTTCTATTCCCATAGTTCTTCTTATCGTTGTCCGTATTGATGATTTTTCTGTAGCCTGTAAACCCTTCCTTATGTTAAGTATCATCACAGTATCTCTCTTACCCTCATCCCTATTATAACTACTAAGTTCCCTATTATTGATACTAGCATTTTCATTGTTACTATTATATGTATTATTCTAATCCATTATCACTGTTATTACTATTATTATTATCCTTATTACTACCATTACTATTATATTTATATTTACTATTATTAGTATTATTATTACTATTATTATTATTATTATTATTATTATTATTATTATTATTTTATTATTATTATTATTATTATTATTATTATTATTATTATTATTATTATTATTATTATTATTATTATTATTATTATTATTATTATTATTATTATTATTATTATTATTGTTATTTTTATAATTACCATTATCCTTACTATTATTATTTTTATTATTATTAAATTTTTGTAGGGATCCGTCCTTATTCCTCAGCTTTATAAAAATATTTTACTTATATAAAAATTTAGCCGTACTCCATGCAGTTACGCTTTGATGAAAATCGGAGGTAAAGGTAAACAGCCCCGAATAGATGTACAGTTCAATGGCAGAGAAGTCAAAGACTTATTAGACTCAGGTTCTAGTCAAACCATAGTATCAAATGATTTCTTAACACGCAAAGAAAATGCCAAGATGAAACCAACGAATAAAATTATCAAATCAATTTCGAACAATGTCTTGGATGTAATTAGAAAAGTGGATGCCAAATTAATCATTGGTGATAAAGAAATAATACATGATGTAACAGTGATGAGGTAAAATCGTGTGGAATGGATGTCATGGAACAATTACAAGGAATTGTGCTTGTTCTAGCTACTTCAAAGTTAATGAAAAGACAAAATTGAAAGTAAAGCTAGAGATACAATTTTGAATCAATCATTAGAATTGCCAGCAAATAGTGAAATGATATGTTATACTAACGTGACGAAGACATCAGATGATGAAAGCATAATCGAACCAAACAGAAAATTAATCAAAAAATATGATGTACCAATGTGTGATGAAATAGTGAAATTTGAAAACCAGGCAGAATCAGTGAGAATAGCTAATCACAGTGCAAAAACTATTCAAATAAAACCCAAAACAAAGCTGGGGAAGTTAACAAAATTTTAGAACTAAAGAAACCCAAAAATTACCGAAAAACATTAAAATCTATAAGGAACCACAAATGACCAGCAATGATTTAACTGAAACACAGAAACGAGAGTTTATGGCATTATCAAAAAGATTTAAAAGGTTTTTGTTAAGCATGAATATGAATTAGGTCTCACTCAAGGGTTTGAACATAAGATACCACTACTTGATGAAACGTCTATCAAATTGCAAACATACAAGATTCCATAAATACATCAAGAAGAAAGTTATCGACAAATCAAAGCATAGAAAGAGTTCAAAATAATATAAGATAGTTCGTCGCCATTCTCATCGTCTATAGTAGTTGTTAAAAAGAAAAAGGATGATTACCGATTCTGTGTTGACTATAGAAAATTCAAGTCACGAGAAAAGACACATACCAATTGTTTTATGTAGGCCATATGATATAAAGGATTATAACCAAATCCAGAAAATTAAAAGAAAATGATTTGATTTTCTAAAAGAGAGTTTTATTAAAAAACCAATATTGAGATGACCAAATTTTAAAATACTATTTATCTTCTTGACGAATGCAAGTAATTTTGCATTAGGCGCGGTGTTGGGTCAACAAGTGGAAAGCGAGAAAGATCATGTAATTGCATATCCTAGCAGAACGTAAAAACCTCATGAGAAAAACGATTCTACAATTGAAAAAGAAACATTGGCACTAGTTTATGGAATAACTACATTCAGGCAATATTTAATAAATAATAATAATACAATATTTATTTTCTACAAAATTTGACTATGATTCAGATTTATTTAAGGTATTCACGAATTTTCGGCACAGCCTTTATGGCAATGAAAAAACTGCTAATAATATTTAAGAACTACAATATGATCAAGAAAATGATGATGAGTTAAATTAATTACAGAAAAATGCAATGAAAATAAAAAAAGAGAGTAACTGGAAGCACATTGCTGAAAACATAAATATATCATCCATGATGGTCTGTTAAAATGTGTAGAAAAGACAATTTATTAATTATCGTTTCAACTAGGGTTTGCAATCCCGGGATCCCGTATAATTTCCCCATCTCGAAATCCCGGGATTTCGGGATTACAGAAATTTTGGGTATGATTTGAAGCAATGAGATATATACATATCAATATTTATTATCTAATTCATTGTTGTTGGTACAACTATTTTGATTTTTATTGATTTGGTTTAGATTTGTATTTTTCTTCAATAATACGAACTATAGTGATATCAGAATTTAAAATTTTGTTTCTAACAAAAAACAATACTCAACAGACACTTTCGTTTCAGTAATATAATATCTTATTTTAATAATAAAATATAATATATGATACTTGAGCGAAAATTTCGAAAATCGGTGGTGGCTCAACAAAAGGACTGCACTCACATTTGTCATCTATACATAAAATCGATTTAAAAATGGAATCATCAAGTTTATCGATATTTATAGAAGAACCACAAATTAAGCGATTTAAAATTACGAATTATTTTTCTACAACGATGAGAAAAGATAATTTCTCTGAAGTGCTTGCCCGCATGGTAACTAAAGATGTAATATTGTTCAATATCATTTGTAAGTCTGTCGATATACGAGCCGGATTGGTTTCGAGAGGATTTAATAATGCCCCAAAATTTCGTAACACTATAAGAAAAATAGTGTTTGATTATAGTATGAGTTGCCTACTCTGTATGCTGGAAAGATTTCATATGTTAAAAAATTGTATAAAAAAGGCACCGGTTAACTTCCAAATTGAGGATTCATTAAAAATGGACGAATATGAGTATACAATTGTTTTGGATTTAGTTAATATTTCGAGTCCAATTAAATTAACGGTCGATGCGATTTTTCGACGCGATGCTAATTTAATAACCGCAGATATTGCATTAGAATTTATGTTGAAAAAGCTGGAACAACAAAATTCTAGCATCAGTAACGAAATTTCTTCAAATTTAGTTATTCGAATTAAAGAGAGAAGAACTCAATTAAGCAGCTTAGCTTAATATTTGCACAACTGTCATAATGATTCAATGAAAATAGCTGAAGTTTTTGTACCATCCACAAATTCTAAAAACAAAAAACTGATGTTGGAGCTTCTTCAGCGATTGAATGCAACCGATATAACAGCCGGGGTTATTAAGGAAACCGCTGCTTCTGATGATATTAGGGAAATATCATTCAATGAAGATATACTTTATAATGAGAAATCAATTAGTGAATAATTGAATGAAGCCCTTGAAAAAGGTTTTATTTCAGCTAGAAAAACCCCAACAAGAGTTGAAAATACATTATCAAAACTACAAAAAGAAATGTCGTTATTCGAAAGTGGTGGCACAAGAGGGGACTATCTCCAAAGAGTTTACAATTTTTTACTGACGATTAAGCTCACAAGTGTAGAGTCGAAACGGGTGTCTTCAGCTGCTGGTTTGATGTGCTCGAAAATCCGGAGTCGGCTAAATGATGATACGATTGATGTACGATCGCATTTACAAAAAATAAATAATTGATCGTTTAATTTTTGAAATTATGAGAAATATTTTGAGCACAATATGTGAATGTTCCTTTTTAAATGAAATATTATGTATTATGTACGAGTATTTGTTTATACTATTTTAAAGCAAAATAAATCAATGCATTTTTTATTTTTTATTAACCTATACCAAGAAATATTAATTTTGTTGATAAAAAACTAATACCACTCATATTTATGTGCTTATTTTCCATTGGTTTAAAAAGAAAAAAAATCCCGGGATTGAAAATTTTCAGGATTTTTGCAAACCCTAGTTCCAACAAAACATTGAAAAGTATTATTGTTGATATTCCAATACGGGGCACTAGGTTTGCATCTATCAGCTCTAAAAACATTATCTAAACTAAAACTGAAATATTATAATAATACGATGGAACAAGATGTTAGACAATGGTGACTTACATGTGAAGTGTGGTTAACTAGACGAAATAAGGACAGCAAATAAAAATTAATCTAAAACCTATGCCAGTATTAGGAGCACCAATAGAAATGACAGCCATGATCATTGTTGGTCCACTATTTGAAACAATTAACGGTAATAAATACATCATTGTGTTTTGTGAGTATCTAACTAAATAACCAGAGGCATACTCTATACAAAATCCAAAACCAAATAGAGTCACCACAATCTTCAAGAAAAACATTATCTTTCGTTATGGAACACCGAAGAAACTACTGACAGATCAAGAAACAAATTTCCAAAGTGCATAATTTAGTTCAATGATGAAACTACTTTGAATATTAAATTTTAGTACATCACCCTATCATCCACAAACCGATGGTCTAATTAAAAGATTTAACGGAACGTTAATCAATATGACATCATATCAAAATGAGTGAATGAAAGTACCGGTGAAACACATTTTAATCTGATGTATTAATATGCCAATTGATCTAAAGTTTCAAGCACCTATTTCACAGTATACGGATATATCTGATTATAAAGTGATTATGCATGAAAGATTACAGTCAGTATGGGCTCAAGCTGGACTCAAAATAAAAAAATCATTAGAAACAAAGAGTGATATGACAAGCGAAAACATGCTCATGATATTAAAATTCGAGATTTGGTAAATGTGAATAAGCCAGAGCCGGTGAAGAGCTTATCTCTAAATTTGCAGCAACCGTTTAAAGAACCATATTTAGTATGTGATGCAACTGAAACTAATCTAAAACTACGCACCAAAACTAAAAACACTGAAACAATTATTGTCCATGTTAATCGATGTAAAATTGTACCAGCTGCAGAAGATAGTAGATGTCTGTTGAGATTAAAAAGGAATATCATGGAATGATATGGAAGGGGAAAAAGAAGTTAAACAAAGTGCAGCAAAAAATCCTGTGTCATTGGGATATGTCAAAAAGTGTTGCTTATGGCAACAATAATGATAATTAAAATTTTGTGAACGAATGAAATCCAATTCTAACCAACATACGCAATGAAATGGGTTCCATTACTGGAAAAAATAGATATATATTCAACATGTACTCAGATAGTATAGGTCTATTACTATCAGCCAGCAGAAGAAATAGAAATCAATAATTTATTAAACCATTTCGATCCACCAGTTAAATTTAGCACTAATAAAATATGTATGTTACTCAGCAATTAAAAGTAAAATATAATTACCCTATATAAATAAATCCTAAGAAAATATTACGAAAATACTTAATGTATTTCAAATTGATATTTGGACAAAAATAATAGATAACAATGTATAAATAGAACCCTCAGTAAATAAATAAATAAATATATATATATATATATATATATATATATATATTGGGGACCCCGCAACTTCCAACAAGTGAAAATAATGTTTCAAACTTTTACCATCAATACACTGAATATCAGGAAACTCTTTATGCATTACATTGATCTTAAATTACATCAAACATAAAATATCGTCATTCGGTGTTACGAAAATTTATTACATGAAAACGGTAGTGAAATCAATGATCATTGGATCAAAATTTATTCTATTCAGCAATCAATAAAATTGAGAAATGAAACAAATAATTCCATGCAACTGGATATCAATAAAAAAGCTGTAATTTATTATGATGGAAAAATCCAAGCTACATTACAGGGTAAAATTAATTACAAAAGTTTAAAATTTCAGCAATTGAGATCGAAATCAACATCAAAAATCGTGATGATCAAAATCAAATATCACCAATATGTGTTTCATTCTGATCAATTGGAAATCAATTTTGTTGAAAACAGATTTTTTCGAGTTCTATGTAGCACAACAGATACTGTAACCTGTCAGAAAATGTTAGAGAAAAATAACGACAGTTAAACTCGCCAATCCACGGCATCACGGCAGTTGCCAGTAAGAATCAACGTGATAAATATACGGAGATTAGAGAAGTTCAAAAGTTAGCCATTGGGAAAATATTTGTTGGTCATGATCTTCATGCTGAATTAGAATATTGAAAATTTGGACAAATCCATTGTATGGCACAAAAGATGAAGCAACAGCGCAAGCGCTTCAATTGAAAAATATCTCAAAGAAATGCAAATTCTTTAATTTGAAAACGATAGTGGAGAAAATTTTTTAAGGACAAACACAAATGGGTTAAAAATATACGAAGAAAATACACGAAGAATGGAAACCTGTGGATTGATGATGTACAAATCGCAAAAAACCCATTCTTTGGCTGAATAATAAAAACTTCACAGCATTGATTCAATGCCAACGACAAGCGCAACAGTCTTGGGAACCGTCATCCTTCCAAATGGAATTGAGGAAATTGCCGAAGAAATTGATCTCACAAGTGAAAAAATTATGAAGACCGATGTAATTCAATTAAAATGAGCAATTAAAAAAGATGAGTTTTGATTTCTAAATCTCGGTGAAGAATTGAGTAAACAATTTATTATATTTATTTTTTCAATTTCCATCGGTTTCCACTCTTTTCCAAAATGCGTTGAATTTACTTTTGCAATTTAAGTAATTAAAAATTTAAATAAAAAAAAAATAAAAAAAAAATTTATATTTTCTCTTAAAATAATTACAAACAAAAAATAAAATCCATGTTGTAATTGTTTTCTGTTTAGATTGATAAGAAATGTGAGAAAATTTATTTGCACCGAGATTGGAGCTATTGTGAAAGGTTCAGTCTAATAAATTCTGCGGTCGAATGATGCTGATACATTAAATTAATCAAATCCCTGATAATTATATAGTTGCGCATTTCCACTAGCGCCATTTCTCGGTATTGCAAGGACAAAAGGAGGTCGGCTAAAATGTATTCATTTGGTTTCTTTTCCAGTTCCGAAGGATACATGATGCCAACTTTGTGGAGTCCTTTCTGAATGTTGCATAGCAAACTGTCGACCCAAAATAATTTCAGTTCAGTTTCTAAAATCTTTTTCATTGACTTGTTGATCAGTCTAAGAAATATTTTCATTTTAATTGTGTCGTCGTATACGGATTTTAGATATGCTTTTAATGTTTCGTCGGAATTGGATATTATCGCATGATTCCAATGAGGTTCCATGTTGATATTTAGTATTTTTTTCGATGAGAAATACTTAGCTGGCGTAGACATTTTATTTTCATATTCCTTTTTCACACTCTCTAAATATGGAATGATTCTTTCTCTCTCCAACGAAAATACCAACTTGAGAATCATTTCCAAATGATCTGGAACGTAACTCAACTTGTATCCACATGGGTAATTCCATGAATCTCTAAGTCTCGTCTCGACAGTCAATGCCTTATTCAACACTAAGAACGATAGAAAATATATTGGCAATTGCATTTTTAAAATATAGTTTTTTTATTTTTGAAACTGCATTTTATACGGCAACTCTTTTCTATTTTTAAAAAAGAAATTCCATTCTATTAATATTTCGCCAATTATTAAATTGGTCTCTGTTAAATTATCATTGCTAAGCTTAGCTGTGAACAGAGCACTCTAGCTTTGAGCACATCTCCATTTGACATTTCACTATTAATTGATTAAATCGATATCAAATAACAATAATAGTTTAATAAATTATTTCTTATTTCTTATTATTATTATTATTATTATTATTATTATTATTATTATTATTATTATTATTATTATTATTATTATTATTATTATTATTATTATTATTATTATTATTATTGTTATTATTATTATTATTATTATTATTATTATTATTATTATTATTATTATTATTATGATTATTATTATTATTATTACTATTATTATTATTATTATTATTATTATTATTATTATTATTATTATTTTTTTTTTTTTTTTAAATGACATTATATTTTCAACAAAATCTGATTCATAGTCAAATTTTGTAGAAAATATAATGTCATTTATAAATAAAAAAAATAAATCAAAGGTGAAAATCAAAAATAGTCCTTATAATATTTTTTTATTATTATTATCATTATTATTAATAATAATAATTAAGTTATTGTTATATCCTAATTATATATATGTGTGTGTGTGTGTATTCATGGAAAAATATCATTGAAAATCTTTTTGTTTTTAATCCTATCTTCTTCTCATTGTCTAATTTTTCAAAATGTCTTCAGTTATTTTCATTCTGACAAAAGTTTAAGAATTAATTTTATTGAACACAAATTTTCACATTTCTCTTTACTAAGTGTTATTTTGAGAGAAAAGCAGAAAATTTATGTTGCATAGATTTTATTTTTCTTTTTTTTAAAAATGAAAAGAAATAATATCTCATCATCAAGAGAAAAAAGATTAAAAAGGACCATAAAGCAAAATATTTATCGATTTGAAATCAGTTAATAACTCTCAATTATTAGGAAAAGTTTTGTTTATTCCTTTGTGGTTAAAGTTTTTAAAATTATTTAATAAAAATGATTTTATTAAATATTAATTAATATTTTATGTTTTTATTAATTTTTATTTATTTATTTTTATTTTTAACATCAACATAATTTTAAAAATCAATAATATTAAAATGAAAATATAATTAAAATAAAAAATATAAGTTTTAATTGTAAATTGTGTCAGGCTAGAAAACTTGGAAATCTAATTGCTTCTATAATACAGTTTACAATGGGGGGGAGGGGGTTTAATTAACTTTATTGTGCATTTCTATACTTAAAACAATATATATATACGTATGCAATTAAACAATCTATTTATAAATAACTTATTTTTGAAGGTACTGACCAGCCAATGATAACCAAAGGGTATTCCAAGATACGCTATATTTATTTAATTTAAATAGCTTCTGGTATTGTTTTGATTCATTTTTATATATATATTTACTACAATGAAGGTCTTTATATATATCACGATTGTTATGCTATTTTTTCCATACATCGAAAGCAAGATCAAAGATTCCTGGCTTCATCCGTGTGGATATCAAGTGAGAATAGTATTTGATAAAAGCGATTCAATTATGAAACTTTTAAATTGGATCCTGAAGGGTAAGATAGTGCCATATTTAGAAACATCGAAACTCGAATTGGAAACATCTTTGGCATTTAATCCAAAATATTTGCAATGGATTCACGTAAACAACATGCCATATCAAACAAAATGGAGGAAGCAGTCGACCTCAAGCTCAAAAATAGACCGATTGCTATATTTAAAATTATTGTACGATGACGTACAAAAAATGAATGTCTTTCTGAATTTTGTTCAAAAGTCTTTAAAGACTCATTCGAAATTAGATTCAATCTTTTATTGGACTGATAGCCTATTGTGCAATTCTCAAATGGTTTTGTTTAAACAGTGCGTTACATATCCTAGTAAAAATGGTGAAAGAATATTAGAAAAAATTAAATCTCATATCAAAACGTTTACTAGAAGATCCGAAGAATCTTTGATTGGGTTGAGAAATTACATTATAATCAGAGATGCACTTTCTCTAATGAAAAGCTATCACAGATCTCTTTTAAATTTATAAAGATTTTGAGAAAGAAAATGTAGAGAGAAGAGCTTATTATTGTCGAATTTATTTAAGAAACATAAATTTTTGCAAATAAAATTTTTCAAAAAATTGTTTTTATCTTCACCATTGATTTATCATTTTTAATTTCTTTTATTTTCATTAAATTGACTTGATCAGTAAATTAAAATTATACATCAGTTTTTTTGGAATAATTGATCTAGTCTTATAAAAATGAAATTCAATAAATATTTAATGTTATCGATGCACAAAACATTAGGTAAATATTCGCCCTACATACACACACACACATATATATATATATATATAATTAGGATATAACAATAACTTAATTATTATTATATATAATAATATTTAATTATTATTATATATATATATATATATATATATATATATATATAAATTTATTTTTTTTCAGTTGATTTGATGTTCTATGAGAATCTCCATAACTTTTTGTACTTGCTTTAAATTGTTGGACGTAGGCCAACGTTAAAAAACAAGACCATTGAGTCATCCCAATACTATACCTTCAGTTTCCGCCACTAGGGATACCTACTCCGTACGTCACATGATTTTAATTACTATTGTACACCCGTGACCGGAGCCACGTTGGAACTGTGTACAATAGCCGAATGCCATTCGAACAGGTGAGCGCCATTACTAGCACTACTCCTCGAAGGACCTTCGTCTTTCCCGGATTATAGCTGCCGTTAGAAGGACTTACGCTCCTATTCATAGACCCATTTTTAAATTCCGTATTTTCGCTTAATTTCGTGGAGGAAAACCTTAAAATCATTACCCTCGTATCAGCAAGCGCAATGTAGTCTCCTTCGCCCCAATACTCCGTTTTTCGAGCGATGAAACCAAGAAAGAAATCGTTAACAATGTTAACTAAAAACAGAATCAAAACAATTTGAATAAAACGAAATGTCAAGAGACATAAAAATAACACTATATTAATTATAACAAAGGTTGGATCACCCAGTATGATAAAAATAATGTGAAAGGCTAGGATAATCGAATGGATGCCTTAATTTTCCTCTGCGTCCATATCGGTTGGGAGGCATCTCCTCTTTGGTAGTCGATATGGCGGGGGATCTCCTTGAAAATCTTCGTCTCTTCGCGAAGACGGCCCTGCAATTTCGCCTCGGGGACCGATATTGGGAATTCCCCGGTGAGGATGGCGATTTCTTCAAGGTTCAATTCGAGATTATTTAGAGACCGAATCAGTTGAGGCGGTTCGTTCTCCTCGTCCACTAAGTTAATGTGGATCGATTCTGTGGGGGAGAACATAATCCGCGGGGCATAGCAGATGTCCGGGTCGAGTCCCGGGGTCTCAAACTCTTGGTACGGGGGTGGCAAATCGTCTATTTGGTACACCCCCTCCGCTGACCGAGCTTCTCGGAGACGTGCTTCTTCTTGTCGGCATCGATCCCGACGCCGCTTATTTCGATTCGGCCGATGGCGGGCCGTAGGAGCGGCAGAGTTCGCCCGGACTTCCACTGGCACTGAAGGTAGTGAGTGCGTCGGATTTGTGCTTGATGTAGGAACACTAGTTACAGAATTAGAGAGATCTTCAACGTGGGGGAGGTGATAGGCCGGAATGATGTCGAGTTGCCCTGCTCGAATGTTTCCGGGAACACGAACTCGGAGTTCGGTATCTGAAAAGGCTTGTCGAAGCTCCACCGATTGCTCGCGAATCAGTAGACGCTGGGCGCGTGACTCGACGATTAGTTCGTCACGCGCCTGGGTAAGTCGGGAGATTTTCTGCCTGAGCTCCCTGACGACTTCTGGTGAAGCCCAGGTCCCTTTTACTCTTTCATGTTTCGACTGAAGGTCTCTGTGTTGGATTTTCAGATCCTCGTACTTGTGGCGGATTGCCACGATTGAAGAAGGCAGGCGGGGAATTCTCGTTGAACTGGTGGAATCATCGTTATTCTTCATACTAGTAGGAAAAAGGAAAAAATTGAACAAGAATAATAGACCAAAATTTAAAATTACTTTTAACGTTAACTTATAAAATGATGTACTAGTATCATGTAAGCTTACGTCTTTTCGCGATGGGTCCCGATGCTGAAAACGATTAAATCCAAGCGACTCAAAAATTCTTTAGCTCAAGTAACTTATACTAACGTTAGCTATCTATCGATTTTATGAAAACAATTCGCAAAGCCCACAAGAATTTTACACGGATCAGTGCATTTACTGAAAATTCTTAGTGTGGTGAAGGTTTGGCCGACCGTGAACAGAATTCCATGGATTTACGCGTTTTATGGAAGGTACAGCTGTTCTGGATTTTTGCATTACGATTCGCGTCTGCTCACCCTACTGAATATGCGGATTCCCTATATCGTCTACCGTATCTCTTAGCTATGTTCAGGGTGGATGTCTTGGCTATAAGACGATAGTGGATTTTGAAAACGACACTTCGCTCGTTAGGTTCTTTATTTCGATTCCAACAATCGGAATGATCAATCATGCTGCTCTCCTGGGGAGCATTTATCGGAAAAGTGATTATCATTTTTGTTATTTACAATAAATTTTTCCACTGTCGTTCGATTTACTGATTTAATAGAGATTTTCACAAAAAATTGTTCGTCATTATCGACTTATGTCCTATCCCTGCTGCCTGGTTTTTATCTCCACATTTTGTTCGGAATAATTAAAAATTCTTGTTGATCGAAGCGCGATCTGTCCTAATTTTCCCCCTTAACTAAAGTCGTCCGCTCTTCCCGTGATTTTAAACAACTCGCTCCGGCCACATTTTCAGCAGCCGCCTCGAGTATACAATGGCGCCCTGCGTAGCGGTCCCGTGCGCAAGGCCGGAACCGACTGTGAACTGCCAAGGGGTTCACGAGGCATGACCCACGAGCTCAACTAAGGGTTTTCACCCACTAGCCGGCACACGGTCGGTCCCATGAACCATCTATTTCTATACATTAACGATATATGATTTGTAGGGTCCGAACGTATAGATATACATATATCGATATAGAGTTAGTGATGAAATGAGACGTGAACATCGAAAAATTTAATTTAAATGAAACGTATCATAAAAATAAAAATTTAATTACACTAAATGACAATGAAAAAGTTCCTTACTTAATTCGTTGAATACAAGGCTTCAGTATAACAATTGATTTTCAATAAAGCATAAGATTAAAAATAATGAAATTCATCACTGTATTTATAGTATTTTCGTGCATGTGTGCGACCAATAGGCGATTTTCCGCCATTTTTAGGGCTTTTTAATTATTTTGTTATTTTAAAATTATTTTTATTATTTTTTGTATATTTTTCTTTATTTTTTGATATATAATTTATATAATATTTGAATTTTATTTTTATCATTATTTCTTGTAATATTATTTTTAGCCCTTTTTATTTATTTTCTGGCCACTTCTGCCTATGTTTTTTCTAAACCTTATTTTGCAAGGTTTTGGCAGTTTATTTTATTTCTTTATGTTTTCTTTTTGCGTCTGTAGGCATTTTCGAATTTTAATTAATTATTTGTTTTATTTTATTTTTGTTATGTTTTTATTTTGTTTTAATTATTCTGTTATTTTATTGATTTGCAGTATCTTTTTGCGGTGCATGTTTATGTGCAGTGATTCCTTCCATTACTTCCGCTCTTTGACTTTAATTTTTACTTTTATTTTGTTTAAATTGTGGCTCTGAGCCCAACAAAATTAATAAATTAATAAATTTGTATTTCGACTTATAACCTTCTAAAAACTTCTCAGCAATATAAATTTATCCTATACTCTTTCAAATCTCATTTATCACCAGTTACCGTTTTCCTTGTCCGAAAAATATTGAATTTTGGAATATTAATTAATTTTTTAATTGATTAAAAATTTTTAATTTACATATTTTGTATAGTAAATAATTGTTGGGGATAATAATGTAGAAAGCCCAGTGATGAAAGTCTCTGAAGTAATTCGTTTCCATGTTTGGTTATAAAATCGAAGTGCCTGCAATAAACTTAAGTCCGTCAGATTATTTGTCTCAAGCAAAATAATTTGATATGCGACATAATATGTTGGACTCGAATCCATAAAGGTTATGTAAAAATTAGATTGAAATTTCTCAATAACTCAGCTAGTAGGAAATTTAAATAGAAAAGAACAATAAATAAACACGAACATTAAAGAACAGTTAATAAAAAATTAAAACCGAAATAATAAAATTATGAAAATCAAGAAGTAGAATAAGTTACATAATTTAATCATTAGATATAATAAACACCAAAAAAGACAAAGAGATTGTTGTACAAAGACATGAAGACCATTTAAACAAGATAGCGCTCAGAATCATTAAAATAACGAACTGAAACAATCATGGCAACTTACATTGCCAAATTAATAAAAAATAATTAAATGTCGAAATTGATATAAAGCAGTGGTTATTAACCTTTTTAGCTACTAACACCCCTAAAGTATTCAAACAAAATTCTGGCACTCCTTACCAAAATTAAGGAATTATATAAATTCAGAAAAAACAATGCGCAATATATTTTTTATTAATATTATGTGCATAACAATGGCTATTTGAACAAAAGGTATAATTTTTGGTTTGAAGCCGTTTGAACCTTTCACAATAGCTCCAATCTCGGTGCAAATAAATTTTCTCACATTTCTTATCAATCTAAACAGAAAACAATTACAACATGGATTTTATTTTTTGTTTGTAATTATTTTAAGAGAAAATATAAATTTTTTTTTTATTTTTTTTTTATTTAAATTTTTAATTACTTAAATTGCAAAAGTAAATTCAACGCATTTTGGAAAAGAGTGGAAACCGATGGAAATTGAAAAAATAAATATAATAAATTGTTTACTCAATTCTTCACCGAGATTTAGAAATCAAAACTCATCTTTTTTAATTGCTCATTTTAATTGAATTACATCGGTCTTCATAATTTTTTCACTTGTGAGATCAATTTCTTCGGCAATTTCCTCAATTCCATTTGGAAGGATGACGGTTCCCAAGACTGTTGCGCTTGTCGTTGGCATTGAATCAATGCTGTGAAGTTTTTATTATTCAGCCAAAGAATGGGTTTTTTGCGATTTGTACATCATCAATCCACAGGTTTCCATTCTTCGTGTATTTTCTTCGTATATTTTTAACCCATTTGTGTTTGTCCTTAAAAAATTTTCTCCACTATCGTTTTCAAATTAAAGAATTTGCATTTCTTTGAGATATTTTTCAATTGAAGCGCTTGCGCTGTTGCTTCATCTTTTGTGCCATACAATGGATTTGTCCAAATTTTCAATATTCTAATTCAGCATGAAGATCATGACCAACAAATATTTTCCCAATGGCTAACTTTTGAACTTCTCTAATCTCCGTATATTTATCACGTTGATTCTTACTGGCAACTGCCGTGATGCCGTGGATTGGCGAGTTTAACTGTCGTTATTTTTCTCTAACATTTTCTGACAGGTTACAGTATCTGTTGTGCTACATAGAACTCGAAAAAATCTGTTTTCAACAAAATTGATTTCCAATTGATCAGAATGAAACACATATTGGTGATATTTGATTTTGATCATCACGATTTTTGATGTTGATTTCGATCTCAATTGCTGAAATTTTAAACTTTTGTAATTAATTTTACCCTGTAATGTAGCTTGGATTTTTCCATCATAATAAATTACAGCTTTTTTATTGATATCCAGTTGCATGGAATTATTTGTTTCATTTCTCAATTTTATTGATTGCTGAATAGAATAAATTTTGATCCAATGATCATTGATTTCACTACCGTTTTCATGTAATAAATTTTCGTAACACCGAATGACGATATTTTATGTTTGATGTAATTTAAGATCAATGTAATGCATAAAGAGTTTCCTGATATTCAGTGTATTGATGGTAAAAGTTTGAAACATTATTTTCACTTGTTGGAAGTTGCGGGGTCCCCAATATATATATATATATATATATATATATATATTTATTTATTTACTGAGGGTTCTATTTATACATTGTTATCTATTATTTTTGTCCAAATATCAATTTGAAATACATTAAGTATTTTCGTAATATTTTCTTAGGATTTATTTATATAGGGTAATTATATTTTACTTTTAATTGCTGAGTAACATACATATTTTATTAGTGCTAAATTTAACTGGTGGATCGAAATGGTTTAATAAATTATTGATTTCTATTTCTTCTGCTGGCTGATAGTAATAGACCTATACTATCTGAGTACATGTTGAATATATATCTATTTTTTCCAGTAATGGAACCCATTTCATTGCGTATGTTGGTTAGAATTGGATTTCATTCGTTCACAAAATTTTAATTATCATTATTGTTGCCATAAGCAACACTTTTTGACATATCCCAATGACACAGGATTTTTTGCTGCACTTTGTTTAACTTCTTTTTCCCCTTCCATATCATTCCATGATATTCCTTTTTAATCTCAACAGACATCTACTATCTTCTGCAGCTGGTACAATTTTACATCGATTAACATGGACAATAATTGTTTCAGTGTTTTTAGTTTTGGTGCGTAGTTTTAGATTAGTTTCAGTTGCATCACATACTAAATATGGTTCTTTAAACGGTTGCTGCAAATTTAGAGATAAGCTCTTCACCGGCTCTGGCTTATTCACATTTACCAAATCTCGAATTTTAATATCATGAGCATGTTTTCGCTTGTCATATCACTCTTTGTTTCTAATGATTTTTTTATTTTGAGTCCAGCTTGAGCCCATACTGACTGTAATCTTTCATGCATAATCACTTTATAATCAGATATATCCGTATACTGTGAAATAGGTGCTTGAAACTTTAGATCAATTGGCATATTAATACATCAGATTAAAATGTGTTTCACCGGTACTTTCATTCACTCATTTTGATATGATGTCATATTGATTAACGTTCCGTTAAATCTTTTAATTAGACCATCGGTTTGTGGATGATAGGGTGATGTACTAAAATTTAATATTCAAAGTAGTTTCATCATTGAACTAAATTATGCACTTTGGAAATTTGTTTCTTGATCTGTCAGTAGTTTCTTCGGTGTTCCATAACGAAAGATAATGTTTTTCTTGAAGATTGTGGTGACTCTATTTGGTTTTGGATTTTGTATAGAGTATGCCTCTGGTTATTTAGTTAGATACTCACAAAACACAATGATGTATTTATTACCGTTAATTGTTTCAAATAGTGGACCAACAATGATCATGGCTGTCATTTCTATTGGTGCTCCTAATACTGGCATAGGTTTTAGATTAATTTTTATTTGCTGTCCTTATTTCGTCTAGTTAACCACACTTCACATGTAAGTCACCATTGTCTAACATCTTGTTCCATCGTATTATTATAATATTTCAGTTTTAGTTTAGATAATGTTTTTAGAGCTGATAGATGCAAACCTAGTGCCCCGTATTGGAATATCAACAATAATACTTTTCAATGTTTTGTTGGAACTAGGGTTTGCAAAAATCCTGAAAATTTTCAATCCCGGGATTTTTTTTCTTTTTAAACCAATGGAAAATAAGCACATAAATATGAGTGGTATTAGTTTTTTATCAACAAAATTAATATTTCTTGGTATAGGTTAATAAAAAATAAAAAATGCATTGATTTATTTTGCTTTAAAATAGTATAAACAAATACTCGTACATAATACATAATATTTCATTTAAAAAGGAACATTCACATATTGTGCTCAAAATATTTCTCATAATTTCAAAAATTAAACGATCAATTATTTATTTTTTGTAAATGCGATCGTACATCAATCGTATCATCATTTAGCCGACTCCGGATTTTCGAGCACATCAAACCAGCAGCTGAAGACACCCGTTTCGACTCTACACTTGTGAGCTTAATCGTCAGTAAAAAATTGTAAACTCTTTGGAGATAGTCCCCTCTTGTGCCACCACTTTCGAATAACGACATTTCTTTTTGTAGTTTTGATAATGTATTTTCAACTCTTGTTGGGGTTTTTCTAGCTGAAATAAAACCTTTTTCAAGGGCTTCATTCAATTATTCACTAATTGATTTCTCATTATAAAGTATATCTTCATTGAATGATATTTCCCTAATATCATCAGAAGCAGCGGTTTCCTTAATAACCCCGGCTGTTATATCGGTTGCATTCAATCGCTGAAGAAGCTCCAACATCAGTTTTTTGTTTTTAGAATTTGTGGATGGTACAAAAACTTCAGCTATTTTCATTGAATCATTATGACAGTTGTGCAAATATTAAGCTAAGCTGCTTAATTGAGTTCTTCTCTCTTTAATTCGAATAACTAAATTTGAAGAAATTTCGTTACTGATGCTAGAATTTTGTTGTTCCAGCTTTTTCAACATAAATTCTAATGCAATATCTGCGGTTATTAAATTAGCATCGCGTCGAAAAATCGCATCGACCGTTAATTTAATTGGACTCGAAATATTAACTAAATCCAAAACAATTGTATACTCATATTCGTCCATTTTTAATGAATCCTCAATTTGGAAGTTAACCGGTGCCTTTTTTATACAATTTTTTAACATATGAAATCTTTCCAGCATACAGAGTAGGCAACTCATACTATAATCAAACACTATTTTTCTTATAGTGTTACGAAATTTTGGGGCATTATTAAATCCTCTCGAAACCAATCCGGCTCGTATATCGACAGACTTACAAATGATATTGAACAATATTACATCTTTAGTTACCATGCGGGCAAGCACTTCAGAGAAATTATCTTTTCTCATCGTTGTAGAAAAATAATTCGTAATTTTAAATCGCTTAATTTGTGGTTCTTCTATAAATATCGATAAACTTGATGATTCCATTTTTAAATCGATTTTATGTATAGATGACAAATGTGAGTGCAGTCCTTTTGTTGAGCCACCACCGATTTTCGAAATTTTCGCTCAAGTATCATATATTATATTTTATTATTAAAATAAGATATTATATTACTGAAACGAAAGTGTCTGTTGAGTATTGTTTTTTGTTAGAAACAAAATTTTAAATTCTGATATCACTATAGTTCGTATTATTGAAGAAAAATACAAATCTAAACCAAATCAATAAAAATCAAAATAGTTGTACCAACAACAATGAATTAGATAATAAATATTGATATGTATATATCTCATTGCTTCAAATCATACCCAAAATTTCTGTAATCCCGAAATCCCGGGATTTCGAGATGGGGAAATTATACGGGATCCCGGGATTGCAAACCCTAGTTGAAACGATAATTAATAAATTGTCTTTTCTACACATTTTAACAGACCATCATGGATGATATATTTATGTTTTCAGCAATGTGCTTCCAGTTACTCTCTTTTTTTATTTTCATTGCATTTTTCTGTAATTAATTTAACTCATCATCATTTTCTTGATCATATTGTAGTTCTTAAATATTATTAGCAGTTTTTTCATTGCCATAAAGGCTGTGCCGAAAATTCGTGAATACCTTAAATAAATCTGAATCATAGTCAAATTTTGTAGAAAATAAATATTGTATTATTATTATTTATTAAATATTGCCTGAATGTAGTTATTCCATAAACTAGTGCCAATGTTTCTTTTTCAATTGTAGAATCGTTTTTCTCATGAGGTTTTTACGTTCTGCTAGGATATGCAATTACATGATCTTTCTCGCTTTCCACTTGTTGACCCAACACCGCGCCTAATGCAAAATTACTTGCATTCGTCAAGAAGATAAATAGTATTTTAAAATTTGGTCATCTCAATATTGGTTTTTTAATAAAACTCTCTTTTAGAAAATCAAATCATTTTCTTTTAATTTTCTGGATTTGGTTATAATCCTTTATATCATATGGCCTACATAAAACAATTGGTATGTGTCTTTTCTCGTGACTTGAATTTTCTATAGTCAACACAGAATCGGTAATCATCCTTTTTCTTTTTAACAACTACTATAGACGATGAGAATGGCGACGAACTATCTTATATTATTTTGAACTCTTTCTATGCTTTGATTTGTCGATAACTTTCTTCTTGATGTATTTATGGAATCTTGTATGTTTGCAATTTGATAGACGTTTCATCAAGTAGTGGTATCTTATGTTCAAACCCTTGAGTGAGACCTAATTCATATTCATGCTTAACAAAAACCTTTTAAATCTTTTGATAATGCCATAAACTCTCGTTTCTGTGTTTCAGTTAAATCATTGCTGGTCATTTGTGGTTCCTTATAGATTTTAATGTTTTTCGGTAATTTTTGGGTTTCTTTAGTTCTAAAATTTTGTTAACTTCCCCAGCTTTGTTTTGGGTTTTATTTGAATAGTTTTTGCACTGTGATTAGCTATTCTCACTGATTCTGCCTGGTTTTCAAATTTCACTATTTCATCACACATTGGTACATCATATTTTTTGATTAATTTTCTGTTTGGTTCGATTATGCTTTCATCATCTGATGTCTTCGTCACGTTAGTATAACATATCATTTCACTATTTGCTGGCAATTCTAATGATTGATTCAAAATTGTATCTCTAGCTTTACTTTCAATTTTGTCTTTTCATTAACTTTGAAGTAGCTAGAACAAGCACAATTCCTTGTAATTGTTCCATGACATCCATTCCACACGATTTTACCTCATCACTGTTACATCATGTATTATTTCTTTATCACCAATGATTAATTTGGCATCCACTTTTCTAATTACATCCAAGACATTGTTCGAAATTGATTTGATAATTTTATTCGTTGGTTTCATCTTGGCATTTTCTTTGCGTGTTAAGAAATCATTTGATACTATGGTTTGACTAGAACCTGAGTCTAATAAGTCTTTGACTTCTCTGCCATTGAACTGTACATCTATTCGGGGCTGTTTATCTTTACCTCCGATTTTCATCAAAGCGTAACTGCATGGAGTACGGCTAAATTTTTATATAAGTAAAATATTTTTATAAAGCTGAGGAATAAGGACGGATCCCTACAAAAATTTAATAATAATAAAAATAATAATAGTAAGGATAATGGTAATTATAAAAATAACAATAATAATAATAATAATAATAATAATAATAATAATAATAATAATAATAATAATAATAATAATAATAATAATAATAATAATAATAATAATAATAAAATAATAATAATAATAATAATAATAATAATAATAATAATAATAATAGTAATAATAATACTAATAATAGTAAATATAAATATAATAGTAATGGTAGTAATAAGGATAATAATAATAGTAATAACAGTGATAATGGATTAGAATAATACATATAATAGTAACAATGAAAATGCTAGTATCAATAATAGGGAACTTAGTAGTTATAATAGGGATGAGGGTAAGAGAGATACTGTGATGATACTTAACATAAGGAAGGGTTTACAGGCTACAGAAAAATCATCAATACGGACAACGATAAGAAGAACTATGGGAATAGAAGTAATGATAAATGGTATAACAGTATGGATCAATATTTGAAGGAGATAGGAGAACAATGGGACCTAAAGATCGAAATCGAGCACCGGCCTTCTATCGGCAGCTCATTGGACCCATGGATCGTTGGGTTAATTATAGCATTAGCAATAACGCTCACTTTTTGCGGACGACCCACCCACTCGAATACAGTTCCAACCTTGTCTAACAACGGGTGCCGAGTGGTAAGCGAAAGATATTTGTATGGGGTTGTCTGGGTAACAACCATATAGCTTCAAAATATCAACACCCAGAAACCCACCAGGTCTATGATTTTTTTTATGGGGATGCAAAATATGCAAAATTACTGTCTTGAAAAATCTTGAATAGTGTTTAATTTGTTTTAATAAAAACTTCTCTTTTCATATTTTTTAGTAAAATTCACACCTATTTATAAATTTCATTCATATTTACAAAAGTCTCTTTTATAGACTAAAAGTCGCTCATATAGACAAAAGTCCCTTATATGGGCAAAAGTCCATTATATGACACCCTTACCTATCAAGCTTTTTTGATCTCATTTTTAACTGCTGTAAACATTGGTCTTGCAGTAATTCTTTCACTTGTTTTTCCATTTCTGCTTATTCTGGTGTCACTTCAAAAGCGTTTTCTGATATGCAAATGATATGCAAATTCACTTACCGCCCCATCTGGCTTTTGCACTTTACTTTAGAATTTTTAGCGCTTTATTCGTTTTATGTCCCTTTTTATCAACTTTGCTGCCAATGCATCTTTGAGTCTCGACCAGTCATTTTCCATAGTCCCATTGTCAACATGTTGCCAAGCCTGCCTTGCTGTTTCTTTTAGATATTACGATAACCATTATAAGTAGTGGGATGTGTCACATCCAGCACATGTCACATCCACCACAGTACCCCCTCCCCCCCGGCTGAGAGAAAATTTTTCTAAGTCCAAAAGTACAAAGAATTTTTAAGACAAAGACAATGACTCATTCAAAGTCATTGAAACAAAGACCATGACTCATTCAAGGTCATTGGATGACTCATCATATTTTTTCAAGGTCATTGAAACAAAGACCATGACTCATTCAAGGTCATTGGATGACTCATCGTATTTTTTCAAGGTCATTTAAACAAAGACCATGACTCATTCAAGGTCATTGGATGACTCATCATATTTTATAATATATTTTTAATTTTAAACAAAGACCATGACTCATTCAAGGTCATTGGATGGCTCATCGTATTTTTTCAAGGTCATTTAAACAAAGACAAAGTATTATTATTATTATTATTATTATTATTATTATTATTATTATTATTATTATTATTATTATCTTATAAGTAGTGTTTTAATGTTTTTTAATTTTTATTTTATTATTATTATTAATTATATTATTATTATTTTTATTAATATTTTTATTATTATTATTATTTTTATTATTATTATTATTATTGTTATTTTTATTATTATTAATAATATTACAAGTTTTTATTATTATTATTTTCATTATTATTTTATATAAATTTTCAACAAAGTATATAAAATTAATATTGAATAGAAAAAGTTTGTTCAATTGTGGTTCATAGTATACAGGGATAGAACAATTGTAAATGTTTGTAAAAAGTTAAAGAAAAATTCTATATTTTTAAGAAAATATGTGCAAATAAATATCAAAACTAATTATGGCTCAAATGTGTGTGTTAAACTATCGATATGTTACAGTGTTTATGGAAAAACTTTAATGAAAATATGTGTAATTTTTCAACAATTTATGAAATATTTATTTTATGGCTAATAATGTGTATGTGTTAAATCATAAAAATAGTTCAATATTTATGTAAAGTTTGAGATTGTTAAGAAAATGTATATAATTTATGATACACACGTGTTTTTTGATTGAAATATGTGTGTTTGTTTTACCGATATAAGAAAAAATATGGACAATTTTTAAGAAAATACACGTAATTTATGATTATCATGGGATTAGAATTTGATTAAAGTTGTGAGAAAGTTGTTAAATTTTAAATAAAACTGATTAATTTATAAATAATGTTATTATTTTGAAGAAATTTTAAAATGAGACCTTCAGCAAATTGGTAAGAAAATAGTAGTTATTGAGTAATACTTATTAAAATTACCAAAGTTTATAATTTTTGACAAGTCTTGATAGATCTTTAATAAAATTTGTTAGTACTTTGAATAAGAATTTTTAAAAAAAAAGTTTCAACACAGTAGCAAATCGTAAAGAAACTAGTACTTATCAGTTAATTAAATTAACTTAGTTGTAAAATAATTGAAAAAATTTGTTAGGTTTTTTAAAATTTTAAGATTGTTAGGTAATTGTTCTAGGTACTTGTTGAATAAAAATTAATGTATTTTATCAACAGCTCATAGTTTTTAATCGTACAATTTCTCTTCATTCCTGGAAATAATCGTAAATATTTAAATTATTCAGAAAATTGTCAATAAAAACATAAATAATAGGTAACCAAATATTTTTAAATACTAGTCAATTTTAGTTTTTAATTTAATTACAAATATAATAATACTAAAATAAATACTTGTATACAAATAGTTACATGAATCAATTAATTTCTTAGAACTGAAATCTTATCGATATATTCTGATTAACCTTAAATCAATGAAAAAAGTAACAATTTTCCTAAGTATTTTATAAATTCAACCAACTCAATCCCCTTTTAAAAACAAAATACTATAAATTCGACTCTCAACCAATCATTCCTCTTCAAATGTCATTTTTCACTCCATTATACCAACTATATTCATAATTTTTATAAAAGCCTATCAAGTAGATAATATTTACCTTTTGAATACTAATATTCATTCCAGTAAATTTCTTTAGAAATATTATAAATTACTCTCTTGACCAATCATTTTCCATCAAATAACAGTATTTCCAGCCATATTCAATATTTTTCATAAAAAAAAAATCATAAAAATACCAATTTAGATAATATTTACCCTTTAAATAACAATATTTAACCAACCTAACCCCCTTAAAAATGACAACAAACTTGTTAATTGACTATTTCTCACTAAAGTAAATTCCACTCTAGACCAATCATTTCCCATCAAATAACACTTACCCCTACCCTACCAACTATATTCATTATTTTTTATAGAAATCACCCTTTAAATAACGATATTTAACCGACTCAGTACCTTAAAAATATCAACAAATCTGTTCTTAATCGATTATTTCCCCTTAAAAGATTATAAATTTTCTTCTTAGCCAATTGTTTCTCACTAAAATAAAATAAAATTCTCTTTAAATGACATTAATCCAAGCTATATTCATTGTTTTCATAAAAAATCACCGACTTATATCGATATTCAACCGAATAAATTTCTTGAAATCCCCTTAAAATAGAATTCATCTCGTGACCAATCCTTTCCCCCTTAAAAGATCATAAATTTTCTTCTTAACTAATCATTTCTCTTTAAATGACAATATTACCACTCTCTCAAAAGATTTACACACATATTAATATCTATTTGAATAAATCCCCCCTAAAAATATTATAAATTCCTCCTCTATATTCTCCATTTAGAAAATATTTACCCTTTGAACACAGATATTCAACCAACTCAATACCCTTAAAAATGGCAACAAACTTGTTCTTAATCGATTATTTCCTTAAAATATCATAAAATTTCCTCTTAATCAATAATTTCCCTTGAAATGACAATTTTCCTCACTACACTAATAATATACATATTTTTTGTAAAAAAAAAAGTACAAGGTAAAATTTCTTTAGAAATCTATATTTAACCGAATAAGATCCTTAAAAATCCATCATTCGGATCATATTTACTATATGTATTCAACCAATCAAATTCCCACTTAAAATTATCATAAAAATCTGAATTTTACCAATAAAAATAAATTTTCTTTAGTATTACAAAATTGTTATCGATACCCAACATTTTCCGTTGAAAATCACCACAATTTGATTCTGGCAAAAAATTCTATCAAATAAAAAATTCATCAAAAATGACTAAAATCGAATAAAGTCTATGTTTCCCACATAAATTAAATTATTGTAAAATATATATCATGTTGCTCAAATAATTAAAATTAATCAGTAAATCAAGTATAAATTCAATAAAAATTACCAGTCAACCCATAGAGATATATCAATGATTTTCATAAGTATACTGATAACCACACTGAGCATTGTCTTAAAAATCTCTAAATTATACTACTTTTGTGATTGATATCCATGAAATCAATAAAATTGAAAATGAAAGTAATTATTGATCTCCTTTTTTTTACACTGTAAAATCAGTTAAAATCGTAGGTTTCACTAAAATATTTTTAAAAATTAACTGATTTAATCAACTATTTAAATAGAACATAAAATTATAATTAAAATATCATTAAATCTATCAGTCAAATTTGATTCTAATTCTTAAATAATTATCTTAAATAGATGTTTCATAAACATTTTGATCCTAAATTTAACTTTTATTTAAAATAATCCTAAAATCAAGTCAAATCTAATAAATTTTCAAGAAATTAAGTGTCTAAAATTATAGATTTACCCTAATTTCTTCAATAATTTCATTTAAAACATAATCAAACCCTAAATCCATTAAAATTCAAAAGAAAACCATAAATTCACAAAGATGATTAAAATTTACTAAAATAAATACATCTTAAAACTAGATATCACTTAAATTATCATAAAATTTCCCTAAAAGCTCTAATTGATTTACATAGCCTAAAATTATTTTATTTTTGTCGAATACAAATTTTCAGTGAAGAAGTAATATTGGTGAGAAAGTACATTAAGTAACTAAAATCGGTGAAATTACTGAAAAAAGTGGGATAGTTAAAGATATCTACTAAATAGATGAAATATCAATTGCTATATTAAACACTTACAAAGGTAATATACTTTGAATGGAGAAAATATACATCGAAGGGGAAAATATTCATTGAAGAGAAAAATATTCGTTGAAGAGGAAAAAACATTCATTGAATAAAGAAAACATTAATTGAAGAGAGAAAATATTCATTAAAGAGGAAAGCAATCATTAAAGTGAGAAAATATGAATTGAAGCTAACAAATATTCAGTGAATCGAGAATTGCTTATAATAAATTAGACGGTAAATTTCTCAATGATGAGATGAAATATCAATTAAATATTGGGAAATACTTTAAACGGAGTCTGAATTATTCACTGATCAACAAATACACTTAAAAGATGAAAATATTCACTGAAAATGAATTGTACTTTAAGAGTGGATGAATTACTATTATATTCAATTAAAACTTTTTAACAATTGAGTAGATTTTGTCGGTTAATTATATTTAAATAGGGATATATATATTTTTTTTTTGATGGACACTTATGGACGGAGAAATAGTTATTAAAAACAATAACCGCGCGCGATTTACAATAGTAAATTCAAAACAAAACCAGCAAATTTAATACTATAAATACTGGTGGATCTGATACAATATAACAAGTAGGAAGAACGTAGTAGAAAGTCTAACAAATAAAGGAATGTAGTAAACAATACATTGAATAGATGAATAATTTGGTATTACGATTATAAGAAACATTTAGTTTTTGTAATATTAAATAAATTCAGAAAATTATGAATATAGTTGGTATAATGGAGTGAAAAATGACATTTGAAGAGGAATGATTGGTTGAGAGTCGAATTTATAGTATTTTGTTTTTAAAAGGGGATTGAGTTGGTTGAATTTATAAAATACTTAGGAAAATTGTTACTTTTTTCATTGATTTAAGGTTAATCAGAATATATCGATAAGATTTCAGTTCTAAGAAATTAATTGATTCATGTAACTATTTGTATACAAGTATTTATTTTAGTATTATTATATTTGTAATTAAATTAAAAACTAAAATTGACTAGTATTTAAAAATATTTGGTTACCTATTATTTATGTTTTTATTGACAATTTTCTGAATAATTTAAATATTTACGATTATTTCCAGGAATGAAGAGAAATTGTACGATTAAAAACTATGAGCTGTTGATAAAATACATTAATTTTTATTCAACAAGTACCTAGAACAATTACCTAACAATCTTAAAATTTTAAAAAACCTAACAAATTTTTTCAATTATTTTACAACTAAGTTAATTTAATTAACTGATAAGTACTAGTTTCTTTACGATTTGCTACTGTGTTGAAACTTTTTTTTTAAAAATTCTTATTCAAAGTACTAACAAATTTTATTAAAGATCTATCAAGACTTGTCAAAAATTATAAACTTTGGTAATTTTAATAAGTATTACTCAATAACTACTATTTTCTTACCAATTTGCTGAAGGTCTCATTTTAAAATTTCTTCAAAATAATAACATTATTTATAAATTAATCAGTTTTATTTAAAATTTAACAACTTTCTCACAACTTTAATCAAATTCTAATCCCATGATAATCATAAATTACGTGTATTTTCTTAAAAATTGTCCATATTTTTTCTTATATCGGTAAAACAAACACACATATTTCAATCAAAAAACACGTGTGTATCATAAATTATATACATTTTCTTAACAATCTCAAACTTTACATAAATATTGAACTACTTTTATGATTTAACACATACACATTATTAGCCATAAAATAAATATTTCATAAATTGTTGAAAAATTACACATATTTTCATTAAAGTTTTTCCATAAACACTGTAACATATCGATGGTTTAACACACACATTTGAGCCATAATTAGTTTTGATATTTATTTGCACATATTTTCTTAAAAATATAGAATTTTTCTTTAACTTTTTACAAACATTTACAATTGTTCTATCCCTGTATACTATGAACCACAATTGAACAAACTTTTTCTATTCAATATTAATTTTATATACTTTGTTGAAAATTTATATAAAATAATAATGAAAATAATAATAATAAAAACTTGTAATATTATTAATAATAATAAAAATAACAATAATAATAATAATAATAATAATAATAATAATAATAATAAAAATATTAATAAAAATAATAATAATAAAATTAATAATAATAATAAAATTAAAATTAAAAAACATTAAAACACTACTTATAAGATAATAATAATAATAATAATAATAATAATAATAATAATAATACTTTGTCTTTGTTTAAATGACCTTGAAAAAATATGATGAGCCATCCAATGACCTTGAATGAGTCATGGTCTTTGTTTAAAATTAAAAATATATTATAAAATATGATGAGTCATCCAATGACCTTGAATGAGTCATGGTCTTTGTTTAAATGACCTTTAAAATATGATGAGTCATCCAATGACCTTGAATGAGTCATGGTCTTTGTTTCAATGACCTTGAATGAGTCATTGTCTTTGTCTTAAAAATTCTTTGTACTTTTGGACTTAGAAAAATTTTCTCTCAGTCGGGGGGGAGGGGGTACTGTGGTGGATGTGACATGTGCTGGATGTTACACGTCCCACTACTATTATACTATAATTTATTGGCTCCATCCAGAAGCCGTAGCAAACATATAGTAGTCTGAAATGAAATCAACAAATTGAACTGGATCTCCTCGTATTGATCCACTGGTAATTTTTGATAGCTTGTGAAATCACTGCCATTTTTTGTCAGAATAGTTGACATAGGCATTTGACTATTATACATAGTCGTTTGAATTAGCGTTAACCTAAATCAATATTAATTTACAAGTTTTAAATTTATTGTTGTACTTATTTTTTTTAATGTTTTTTCTTTATTTTCGATTTCTAGCACTCATTTTATTTACATAATTTTATAGCAACACCAACATTATTATTATTATTATTATTATTATTATTATTATTATTATTATTATTATTATTATTATTATTATTATTATTATTATTATTATTGTTATTATTATTATTATTATTATTATTATTATTATTATTATTATTATTATTATTATTATTATTATTATTATTATTATTATTATTATTATTATTATTATTATTATTATTATTATTATTATTATTATTATTATTATTATTATTATTATTATTATTATTATTATTATTATTATTATTATTATTATTATTATTATTATTATTATTATTATTATTATTATTATTATTATTATTATTATTATTATTGGAGTTAACAAAATTCACAAAAGTAAAATGGAGAATCAATAAAAACATTGATATTCGAAATAATAATTAAAAAGGCATAATAAATTAAGAATTTTAAAATAAATTTTTATCAGAGGAAACAGGTATGACCAGATGCCAAATGACGAGACGAATCTAAATATAATAAAATTAAATCTATTGGGGGTCCCCAGAAAGAAATATTTAATAAAAATAGAAAGTAATTAAAAATTAATTGGCGAATGCGAAACCCGAGCTAATGGGAAGTCCGAGCCAACAGAAAACCCGAACAGTGTGAGAAACCCGGAATGTCAACAAATTTTTTAATTACGGAAAACAAAATTTAGGTCACCCGCAAATCAAATTTGTTTTGGCATTTTTGACATCTCTCTTTCCAAAACCAAATTAGATATTTCAGGGCTTCCGGGTTTCCATTTACTTACAATAACTATATTGGTGGTGGGTTCCCTTTTATCCCTGATTTCCTTCTTCAACCAATTTTGAGATGAGTATAAAAGGAAAAGGCAAATCAACAAAATTGCCAGTTGCTAGAAGAGAATATTTCAGAGAGTGGAGCAAAGAAGGTAATAAGCTTAAAGTGAAATCAATCAGCCGAATAAATTAAATTACTGTGCACCAGACAGGGACATCTCCTTTTAGAAGACGTATCCCTACGCATTGAAATATTGTAAAAAGATAGAGAGAAATAAAATAATGCACATTAACACAACCTATAATAAAACATGCATGTAAACTTTTAACATGTAACCATCAGAATTTGAAAAAACCCCTATAATAAATTAATTTATAGACATTTTTGAGATATTTTTAGAAAGAAAAATAGCGAAAAAAATTTTTAATTTAAATTTTGAGGTTTTTGCTAGGAAATTTCGAGTAAATGAGGATGTATCTTCATGAGATTTACCATTGAAACTAAAATTAATTTAATTTTTCAGACATTTCTGTCAAAAAAAAAAAAAAACCTGAAATCCGAAAAAAAAGCATATATTGTAAATTTTATTAATAAGTTTTAAAAAATAATCATAAACCAAATTATTTTGTGTACATATTTGAAGATTTTTTCAAAAGATGTATAAAAAATATAATTATGGTGGGTTTCTGGGTTTTGATATTTGGAAACTATATGGTTGTTACCCAGACAACCCCATACAAATATTCTTTCACTTACCACTCGGCACCCGTTGCTAAGCAACGTTGGAACTGTGTTCGAGTGGGTAGATCGTCCGCAAAAAGTGAGCGTTATTGCTAATGCTATAATTGACCGAACGATCTCTGGGTCCAACGAGCTGTCGATAGAAGACCTGTGCTCGCTTTTGATTCTTAGGTCCCATTATTCTCCTATCTCCTTCAAATGTTAACCTATACTCTCATATCATCTATCTTTATGTCCATTCCCATAGTCCTTCTTATCGTTGTCCATGTCTAAGATTATTCTTTGGTCGGTACACCCTTGGTTATGTTAAATACACCCACATTATATCTTTCACCCTTATCCCTATTATAACTACAATGTTTCCCATTATTATTACCAGCATTATTATTGTTGCTATTATATGTATTACCTTTATTAATTGTTGCTACCATTTCCTATATTATTATTTTTATTACTATAACTACCATTATATTTATTGTTATTACTACTACGATTATTACTACTATTATTATTATCATCATAATTATTATCATCATTACTACAAATACCATGATTATTATTATTATTACCATTATTATTATTATTATTAATATTATTATTATTATTATTATTATTACAATTATCATTATTATAATTACCATTACCCTTATCATTATCGTTATTATTATTAAGATTTTGTAGGGATCCGTCCTTATTCCTCAGCGTTAAATTTTTTATTGATATACAACATTAGCCGTAGTCCATCTATATTTTTCGGTTTTTGATAAAGTATTTTTGTAAATTCGAAAATTTTAGCAGCGTTCCGCCCTTATTTTACGGTTCATCCCTATTCTACCGTTTTCGACAAAGTATTTTCATTGACTCGGAAAATTTGAGCAGCGTTCCGCCCTTATTTTACGCATTCCATTTTTATGTTACTATTTTTGTTAAGTATTTGAATTAGTTCGGAAAATCTGAGCAGCGTCCCGCCCATATTTTCCGCCTCAACTCAAATTAATTTGTTTAATTCTTATTTAAAAACATTATTTTTCATGATTTTGGTCGTTCGGATTAATCTTTTTCCGATGGCTATCCATTTTAACTGTTGCAACGATTTCGCAATTTTCCCCGCTACCCATTCCCTCTTTTTGTCCTTAAGATCTATTTATGTTCATATTATAGTTAATGAGTGCCCACTGGACTACTCGGTGTTAGAGATTTTGAGCCGATTGTTGTTAAAAATTTATGTCAATTTTACAGGAAACGGATGGTGAAGGAGCAGCCAATAAACTACTCATTTACCCTCCAATTTCCCCTATGTACGGATAATATTGACGTTCCAACTCCTGCGTTCCGCACGCTGAGTCTTCACGGGTACATATCATTGGCGATTTTCCACGCTCTTACACAAATCTGTACTATGTAGATTTTGCTTTCTTGCGTTATGTGTTGGCTGTGGGCCGGAAAAAGGAATAACAAATAATATTTTACCATAGCATTTGGAATAAAAGTTTCGATGCACTAAGGCTGTAGATATAAAATATTTATTCAGCATATTACATCGGCTACATACATTTGAAATTCATTGTATCCATTCCATAAAATTTACTTCGAAAATCCCATAAATTTAATTCGATAAATCATCTATAAATTCAATTGGAAAAACAAAATTATCCATAAATTTAATCTGAAAAATCATCCATAAATTCAATTGAAAAATTACCCACAAATTTGATTCAAAAAATCATCCATAAATTCAATTGGAAAAACAAAATTATCCATAAATTCAATTTGAAAAACAAAATCATCCATCAATTCGATCTGAAAAGTCATATATACATTTAATTGAAAAATTACCCATCAGTTCTCTTCGAAAAATTCAACTAATAATATTGCACCAGTTGAGAGTGATCGTGTTCAGGCAAAACACTTACCCGTGTTAATTGCCTGAATGCACGGCTCTCAACCAGTTATACAACCAGTTATACAGTTCTATAATGAAATTTTCTCCGCAAAATAAGACTGAAAATTTGTGAAAACACATCGGTATTTATACCTATTTTTCTCGCGTGTGAAATTTGATGCAGTAAAACAAAATTCGACCTTGTTATTTTCTAGTAAATTCTATTCGTTAATTTTATTATTTTTTTGATTTATTTTTATAATTTTTTATTTAAGATTTTTATTGAATTATTACTAATTCAAATTTTTGATTTAAATTTCATTTTAATGAACTTTTATTAATTTTTTCAATTTCATCGAATTTGTTGTGTTTTCTTGTTATATTTGTGTAGGTATCGTGCGAATCTTGGTGCATTTTGTTATTATTTTAATTTTATTTTTATGTTTTTGATTTTATATTTATTTATATTCTCTCAGATTTTAAAGTGTTTAATTGGTGTTGTATATTGTATTTTAAGTTATCTTGGTGCTGGGTTTTCGTGCTGTATTACTGATGCATTTAAACAATTCTCAAGGCTATTGGTGTGCTGGCTCAACAATTATTTAATGCAATTAATAATTTTTATAACTTCAAAAATAATTTAACTCACTTTTTTTGAATAATTTTCGAAAAATAAGTTATCGTAAAATAAATCATTTCCTAAATATTCATAATCATTATTAATAATAATATACATAAGATTGTAGATCAAAATTTATAATTATAAGTTTGAATAATAATTTAATTTCCTTGTAAAATCATAATTCAACTCTTAAAACTTTATAACTTTAAGCTTTAAACTTTAAAAAATAACTTACTTTGCAGCCATTTCAGAAATGGCTGAAATACATTGATCTTTCACTAAAAATAAATTCCAATAAGTTGATTTATGTTTCAACTTGCATTATAGCGGAATTTATCTGAATTTCGCTTGGTGTACTACTACGAACAACATTCAAGACATGAAATACTACGGAGGAGTAATCAACATGTTCCTGATAACACCTATCACTGTATCATCATGAGGTAAGAAAAGTACCAATTAGGAAAATTCAACTCATTCGACTAAGACAGCGCAAGGAAGTGCATATATTGAGATAGATCCACAGTACAGCTCAGTTAATCGGATTTACGAATCCTCAATTCATAACTTGGATGTATGGTATCTGTGTGGATATGATACATATTTATATTCATATTATATTCCCTTTGTTTTAATGTGTCGAAAACCATGATAAAAAGTACTATATTTAATCAATACAAATGTTAAATTGTTATTTATATTAGCAATAAATTGTATGTTTTCCTTAGTCCTAAAACAATCAGTTGATAATTAAGACTTCGAATCATTTAATTTTCAAAACTATATATTAACCATTTTTGACACAATAATATAATTGTCTGTAAATATATTATTTCTGTTTGAATTTTATGTTTAAGATTATTATGCTAAAAAACTAGATTTTGGAACAGGAATGATTCTGAAATTGAATTCTGAAACCAAAGTGAATGGTTCAACTAAATGTGACACAGGCTTTTTAACGCGAACTTGCAAATCTAAATTGCTGACAGTCATTTGCAGTCCTGAAATAGATGGTCATCTTTTGTGGAGGACCGCTAGCTCGTATCACATTTTCAGTGTTATCTAGCATGCATTCCTGAGTGGTTTTCAACATCTTTTGTTTGGGATTATGAACAAATAGCTTGAAATTCTCCACCAAATTACCCGGTTAATAATATGGTCAAAATAAAACCATACAGACACTCAACATAGGCAAGAGTCATGTAGGTGGTATATGTCTAATGATTTACTCGGAATTTGCTATTCACTAGGGACAAACTGAGAATGAGCAAATTAATGATGGTAAATAAAATAACTCGGGATAGATCATGGTAGAAATGCTATTTAATAATAATTATTGGAATATAATTTTGAATTTTTAAAAAACAAGAATTCTAAAATTGGTAATTGCAAAATTAAACCTTTTGAAAATTTTTTCTTATATAGACTAATTTAATTAAGTTAAAATTTAATCTTTAATAAGCCTTAAATATTTATTGCATTTTATAATTTATAAATAGTTAATACTGAAATTTGTTTGATTTTAATAAAATAAAAGAGTCGTTTTAATTTTGTACTTTATTTAATTTTTTAAAATTAGGTAGAAAAAATTAGATGGATATTAATGGTAAGTTGATAAAGAATAATTAAAAAAATTTTAATTTACCATTTATTTAATAGGAGTTAACAGAATGCCATCATGGTATTTTTCACAAATGAAAGGCTCAATAGATGATGATTGCAATGAAGGTATTTTAGGTGAGGTACATATATAATATATTCAAATTTTTTTTAGTTGATCAGATATCTTCTATGTCTTTCGATCCAACTGGAAATTTTTTAGCTACAGGTGATCGTGGAGGTAGAGTTGTCATATTCAGACGTAATGAAACAGTAAAGCACAATGTTGTTTACGATGTATATGGAACCTTTACAAGCCACGAAGCCGGGTTTGATTACTTGAAATCCGTAGAAATTGAAGAAAAAATTAATAAAATTGAGTGGTTACCTAAAATAAATTCTTCTAGATGCTTATTGACAACAAATGATAAAGTTATCAAATTATGGCGAGTAAAAGAACGTCCTGCAAATTGCCAGACGTCAAACAACAGTTCAAAATCCTTTAAACACGCAGATACACCATTTGTTTTGGGAACAAGAGTTGAAAGTAGTTGCCGTAAAACATTTGCCAATGCTCATACTTTTAATATAAATTCACTTTCAATAAATAGCGATCAGGAAACATTTCTTTCATCCGATGAATTAAGAATCAATATATGGAATTTACAATACACAGATCAATCTTTTAATATTGTGGACTTAAAACCACCAAATATGGAAAATCTCACGGAAGTTATAACAGCGGCTAAGTTTCACCCGACAAATTGTTCGATGTTCGTTTATAGTCTTAGTAAGGGCGTAGTTCGTTTGTGTGACATGCGACAACGAGCTCTGTGTGATCAGTATTCGTTTCAGTTTGTCGATAATGATGAATCAGTGAACAAAAGTTTTTTCTCAGAAATCATTAGCAGTATATCGGATATCAGTTTCAGTCATTCCGGCCAGATGCTTATGGCCCGGGACTACCTCAATTTAAAAATCTGGGATTTACGACAAAACTCTCAACCACTGGAAACTTTTCCCGTTCATGATCATTTCCGAGCAAAACTGTGTGGATTATACGAAAACGATTGCATATTCGATAAATTTGAGTGTTCTTGGTCGTCAGATGATCGATATATTCTAACCGGATCCTACAATAACTTCTTCAGGGTTTTCGATGTCTCCCAGAGAACCAGTGTAACTCTACAAGTGTCGAGAGACATGATCGACGGAAGTGTTTCTCTGGCGAATAAATTCGTTTCTACTCGATCTTTGTCGTCGAATTCTCGTGGTCGAGAAAATGAAGTTTCTTTGGAGAGTTTGGATTTAAGCAAAAAACTTCTCCATTTGAATTGGCATCCAACGGAAAACGTTCTCGCAATTGCCGCAACCAATAATTTGTATATTTTACAAAATCACAATTATGTTGTCGATTCCGTTTCCGACGTTACGATGAATCCGTTGGAATCAGATTCTCCCGATTCGCATTTGAATAATGGATATTCGCACAATGAACAACAACAGCAACAGTTTACCGACAACAACAGTCCGATTCGTATGGAAATCGATGATGTTTAAAAAAAAATGAGATTTTTTGTGTGTTCTGTGAGAATAAACTGCTAATTTTTTTTTCTATCGGAAATTTATTGAATAAATTTCTCGATTTATATATTATGTTGAGATAATAATTAATGATTTGTTTGTTAGTTGATTGGGCAAAAAAAATTGGCGGATATTATGTGTATATTTCCATTTTGATTGTGTTCTGAAATCTGTGCCAGATTACTGAGCAGCGAAGATGTATATTTTTATATTCATTTTTCAAATAAATTTTACTTAGAAAATGTTTAATTTTCGTGTAAATTATATTCCAATTTATTCTATTATTAGATTTAATTAAATCGATAAATTTTTGATAATTGACCAATCAAATTGAAGCTGTAGTATTCAAGGAAATATGCAATGCATTAATTTAAATATGCCAAAATTTCAACAATGCCATGGTAATGAATGAGTTTAATAGATTTACGCATCATTCAATTTGATGTAAAACTGTTAATGCCATTTTGGCATTAATTGATTCAAATTTGCAGAATCTGTTTTTATTAATCTGCTAAAATAATCTAAAGGAAGCAATTATTGATCAATACAGAATAACGAAGAAATTAACAAAAAATTGAATAAAATTAAGATCGCAACAGTAGCGATGAATTTTGGAGCCATTGTGCTAAGAATTACAATGCGCAAAAGTTTTAAGATTTTTTATTTACAAAAATAAGAAAACACTCAATTTAAGAATTTGAAATCGGATTTATACAAATGTTCGGTTATAATTGTAAGTCGGTAATATACCTAATTCCCAGTGCTCTGACACCCAACACAATTAACTTTATAAAATTCATACACAAATTTCCTACAATAACCGGCCTTTTTGGATTTTATACACTCTTTGATTTGCCTAGAGCTCCGCTTCTTTACTCTTTGATCATCTGTTAGGTTTGTAGTGGGGTTGAAATTAACATTGCAATATCAATTTATATATGAATTCAAAAATATATTTACTTGGCCTGTAGTAGGGTTGCTGAACTCAGAATTTTTAGAAAATATATTGTTTCGATACCCGGGAATTATCATAGAGACTCGAGAAATTTAAAAATTGAAAATGTCATTTAAAAATATCTAAAACTTGTACTTTGTTGGGGTTATAACAAAACATGAATAAAAATAAAAAAATGTCGAAATTATCAATGGAATGACTTAATTGCTTCTAGTTTTGATGGGTCTGTTTTTATGCCATCCTTATTAATAATATGTCCTAAAAACTTTAGTTCTCGCGTAATTATGTGACATTTTTCTGGGTTTTTTCTCAAACTTGCTCTTTCAATTCTTTCTTGTAACTCATTCAGAACCGCATAATGTTGCTCTTTTGTCTCTGTAAATACTAAAATATCATCCAAATAAACCACTATCATTTTACGTTGCCCAGTACTTTTCCCATTAACTCCTGAAATTTTCCTGGCCCTGCAGCTATTCCAAACGGGATCCTGTTGAAATAATATTAGCCTATTGTTGTTGAAAATGCTGTCTTTTCTTTCGAATCTTCTTCCAGCTCTATCTGATAATAAGCATTTCCTAGGTCTTTTCAAGTAAAATGCTTTGCTCCTTCGAATCTATCTAATATCTCCGCTATATTTGGCATTAGATACGCTTGCCTATCAATAACCAGATTTAACTGTCTGAAATCTAGACATAATCTGTCGTCTTGTTTTTCTTTCTTCCAAACACAAACCAGCGTTGTATTCCATGATGAATTACATTTCTTAATAATGAAATTATTTAACAGATTCTGTATAGCTCCCTCAATCTTTGGTTCCAGATGAATTGGTTGTCTTTGTGGCTTAATATTTGTTGGACTTCCGCGTGTATCTATTTTATGTTTCAGCAATGCTGTGCAACCGATGTCCCATTTATTTGCCATAAAACATTCTGGTTATTCTTTATAATTTCTGTTAATACCGTATCGTTTACTTTTAATTCTTTTCTTGCTCTGTCGAATCTTTCTGTTTCTGTTAACGGCTTCCCAAATTTTGCATTAATATTACACATGTATTCATGACTGGGTACTTCATCCCTTTGAGGCCATTGTATTTGTATTCCAAATTGTTTACACAACTCTATACCTTCAACGACTTCTGGTGTTATGTGATTTACAATCGTAAATCTTACCGCTTTACATACTCCCATTATTTCAACATCCACCGTTGCTATGCCTTTTGTTTCCAATTCATTATCGTTTGCGCATCTTAAGATACTTGAGGTCTTCATATATTATTAAATTTTTCGTACTGGTTCAAGCTCATTACGTTTACTGTTGATCCCGAATCAAGTAAACAATCCATTTCCTGATTTTGAATTTTGATTACCACACTAGGTCTACCTTTCATTATGTGATAATAATATTCTACCTCATTTTATCTATTTTCAATATCTCCTTAAATTTTCACATCTCTCAATCTCGTCAAACTTCTTTTAAACAAACCTATTAACTTTTGCAACTACTCGTTTATCATTCTCTTCCTGCTTCTCTCTCTATCCTTCCCCAACTCTCTTTTCTCTATTGTTCTATCTTTGGGTAAGCCTCTTACATCCTTTATAAAACTGCCCCGACAATGTCTTCTCTTGTCGGGGCTTTCTCGTTTGGGGTCACAGATAAAATTTCTTCTTCGTCTTAATCGCTTTCATTTCCTATGTATGCAACTTATCTTTTGTTCGTCTCGTAATGGACCCATGTTCCAGCATCGTTTCTTCTTCGATAGTTGGTCTTCCTTTCGTAATTTCCACTTTGTTTTCCGTTATATCTATTTGTCGATATTTGCTCAATCCTGTTAAAATTCATATAGCGTTCCTCTGATCGATGGCTTTTTAATACACATCTTTGGCATTTTACTTGGTTACGATCTCTCCTTGTGTGCACTTCCACTCGATATCCATAGGATGCAATAATTCTCTTATGTCTATTTGGACACTCTCTTCTTTATTTCTTCTGTTGCATGGATTTCATCTGCCCATAACTTAATTTTCAGTTTCCTTTCAATGGAAAAGTGTAATAATAACTCTTCTTCTAATTTATCTGCCGTCCATTCATGGCTCAACAGCTTGTCCACCAGACTCTTAATTTTTTTACAATATAACTTTGGCTCTTCATTCGTCTGCCTATATTCAAATGCAGCTTTAATATCTTGACTTATTGTGGTATTCTTAGTAAACGCTTTCCGCAGTTTTCGACGGATCAACGTCTAAATATTTCTTTTTAATCTTCTCATTAACCCAGAGTTCAACCATCATTTCTTGACGAAAACCCGTTAATTTATCGACCCGGAAACATTTATCACATTGCTGGATAAATATTTGAAAATCTCCATCCTTTGTTAATTCTTCTGGTGTCAACTTTCTTAATAAAAGTTCCAGTGACCTGGTCGCTATGTTAGATGCTGTGAAAACATCTTCGTTTAATTCTAAATTTGTATTCATTCAAAGTTCAAAATTTATTAAAATCAAAATCATATCTTTCATATTTCCGAATATGTAAACAAAATTAACAACGGCACTTAAATTTTATTTTATTTTATATTTAATAATTAATATTTAATAATAAATAAAATAATTTATAATCAGATATTTAAAATATTTTTATCTAATTTATCAAAAGTTCATTTAAATCTTATTTTTAATTTTAATCCTTTTAAAACTTAATTTTATGTCAGTTGATAATTATGCTTAAATATCCTCACATACTTAATAATTATACCAGCTCTAAAAAATTTCCATAATTTTTAGTAAATAGCTGATCTGAAGATCCACGGAAAGCCAAATTATTCGATGATAAAAATAATACAATATAGTAGAGCCTATCCATCACATTTTTCCAATGTTCTTTTTCTTTCCCAATCATTGACTGCAATTCTTTGTCGATTACTTTATTTTTGTGGAATCTCTCGATTGTTTCAATCCTCTTAAAATGTTTTTTATATGCTCAAATGCATTTTCATGTTTTTTAAAATAGTCTTTTAAATGCTTCCAACTCGAAAAGCCATTTGTTCCCAATGCTGATGTCACTTTATAAGAATAAAATAATTTACAACAAATAAAATATATCTTATTCGCATTCACTGAATAGGCAAGCCACCTTCTTAAATATTTTCCCCCAGTAGCAGTTATTCTATAATACATGAAATTTATGAAACATCGATTATTTGAATCTCTAGGATAAATGAAATCAGTATGGTCGACATTTGTATCTTCTAGTATATTCGATGATAAAATGTGATCGCGAAAAGCTGAGGGCAAAGAAAAAGTCTATATAGCAGAATTATTATATTGAAAAATACTTTCAGAAATATAGTCTACATTTTCCTCAGTATTTGTCAGTTTTCGACAGTTGTCATTTCTCTAACATCTGGTAATTGAAATGATAATTCTTATGTTTCGTTTGAGTCAATAGCACTCAAATTTTTAACATTTTGTTGGGTTTTTATAGAAGTCGGTGTTTAGGTCTGACTCCTTGGTATCCTTATTTAATCAATTCAATTAAGATTTGATTCCCTTCTATGATTATTACCTTCTTTGATGAACTCTCGGAAATATTCTCTTCGACAAACTGGCAATTTTGTTGATTTGCCTTTCCCTTTTATACCCATCTCGCAAATCAAATTGGTTTTGGCATTTTTGACATCTCTCTTTCTAAAACTAAATTAGATACTTCAGGGTTCCCGGGGTCTCCATTTACTTACAATAATTATATTGGTGGTAGGTTCCCCCTTTATCCCGGATTTCTTTCGGAAACCAATTTCGTTTTCCGTAATTAGAAAACTTGTTGACGTAAGGGGTTTCGCACACTTTTCGGGTTTTCTGTTGGCTCAGACTTCCCATCAGGCAATTAATTTTTAATTACTTTCTATTTTTATTAAATATTTCTTTCTGGGGACCCCAATCGATTTAATTTTATTATATTTGGATTCGTCTCGTCATTTGGCATCTGCCCATACCTGTTTCCCCCGATAAATATTTATTTTAAAATTCTTAATTGATAATGCCTTTTTAATTATTATTTCGAATATCAATGGTTAATAATTCTTTTGGAGAAGGTACATCACAAAATAAAAATTGTTGAGGTTGGCAAGATTGAGAAAAGTAAAATGGAAATTCAATAAAAACAAATTTGAATTAGATACATTTGATTGCAGAAAGTTTGATAGATATGTTGCACTTTTAGAAAATCCTTTTTCTCTTTCCAATTTTTTTACGATCCAGAAAATTTTTATGACATTTTTAGGGTTCAAAATCTAAAATTCATGGAAAAAATTTTTAGAAAGTAGAACATGCATTTTAAGTTTATAAAATGTAAAAATCAATGTTATTAAAATAAATTTCAGATGACAAAGGTATATGAAATTAAGCACGTCTAAAATAGTTTATTATAAGCGGTTTAATTTTTATAGCTTTGTGCACCCTTATAAACACACTAGATATAGTGTTTTGGTACTATGTTTGGGACCAACATATGAGATGATTTCCTGCAGCAAGGTTTCGAACCGATTGTAAACGAACACCATCCATCAGTTGCGCATTTATACTTTAGGCGCTTTATAGCACCCCTTCAGTGTGCGCCCATGGCACGTGCCATACCCTAGTTACGCCTCTGCACCGGACTGCGAAACAATTAAAAAGAACAATTTTCCAATTAAATATAACCTAGTTAAATAAAAACACAATTTTTTCGATTTAATTCTGAACTTTTAAAAGTTATGCCATTTATCGATCTCCTGCCCACCTGAATTTACAATTTTTTAAACGAACCCCAACAATATTTTAGCAAACTTCTAACAGAAAAAACATGCCAACTTTGATTTATTTAAAAATTTATAGAAATGAACTTCAACCAATCAAAAAATCGGAAACATCATTGACCAATCAAATTTCAAAGTACAATTCACCGTAAAAATTGATTATAAATTAAATATTTATCAACATTCATGTCAAATAAGAAAACGAAAATGCCTGAAAAAGTCTAAATTAAAAATTTCTACTACAAATTTCAATAGTAAGCACAAAAATTTAGAATTTGTAAAAATAAAATAATAATTTGAGAATAACCGACAAATACATATATTGAAAAACGTGAAAAAACCTCAAAATGATTCATCACTACACATGAAAATATCAAGCAAACACTGAATTAAACCCGTAATATTTCTAAAGCACTCGTGTAACAGATTGAAATCCAATCGGGCTGCAAGGAGCTCCACTGGATTTGATTGATTTCCCCAGCAGCAGTATATGCTAATATTGGGTCCTCTATAGCTCGAGGCATGTTTGTTATGTCCCAAATAAGTGCTTGACAGTCTTCTGCCCCACTGCACAAATGGCAACTGGAATGAGGAGCCCAAGCCACTCCATTAACACAACCTCGGTGATTGTTTAGGCGAGCCACCGGAGTGCATGGAACTCGCATATCTAGCACGATTATCTGAAAGAGTTTACCAGTTTTGCAGAAACATCAATTATATATTATATATTTGAATAATGATAATTGTTAATGGTAAAATTAGGATCAATAATAAAATTATTAAAGATTATTATTATTAGCTTTACATTATAAAATTGTTGTTATTACCTTGATGAAAATGAAAATTGAAATAATGCGACAGACTTTTTAGTACTTTCTACTACTTATTAATTAACAGTAAATAATAAATATTTTACATTTCATAAGACTAAATAAAGTGTTATGTTACAGGGCCCGATTAATATATTCAGGGGCCATAAAAGCACTTACCAAATATGGTACCAACACAGCCAACCAAATCCAGTTAAGTGCAAAATTAATATTTAGTATAATATTATATATCTATATAAAGCCTATAGTTAGAAGTTAGCGACTAGAGCTTTAACCCTTAATCATAAGTTAAATTAAATAAATAACTATGGCTACACAACATAGATCGTTCTCCGTACACATTTTTAGTTAATTAATATGACTCATTTATTTAAAATGAGCATCACACTAGTTCATGCAGTAATTTAGTAATTGCAAAAAAATCGTAGTAGCTCGTCGTGGTGGCCCTTTCAATACGGTGCCCCATAAGCACGTGCTTAGTGTGATTATTGGTTAATCTGGTATAGTGTAATTATTAATAATTATTTTAATAAAATATATAAATTTTATTTTTAATTATTTTTTTGCAAATTTACAAATTATTATATTTTCAAAAAATATTCATAACACGTAAATAATGGTTAGAAAGTATTTATAATACAATTTTTACATAAAATTAGGAATTTAGCGATAAATAATAATGCTATAATGAAAATTTAAAAACTAAAATACAATATAATAAAGGTTGGGAAAACAAGGTTTGGTAAGAGAAAACATTACGAATTTGAATACATATAAGTAGTAATAGATTTAAAGTAATTGTATGATAATTAAATACTTAAAATAATATTTAATAAATTAATTTTAGCAATTTAATATAAATTGAGAAAAGCAAATGGTCAAGCGACAATAATATACATCAAGTGAAAGAAACAATAATATTAACAAATTGCTTCGAGATAAACAGTCGACGAAAGTTGTAAACTTTTGATCTGTGTAAAAAATCGAGACAAAATCTTGTTTATATTAAACAAAGTATAAATTAGACCATCCACACCAGTAGTAAAAACAATAAAACTGAATAAAATGGATCAACGGATTTTATTTGTGGAAAAACCAACTGAATCTAATTGAAGAATAACTTTGCAATTTTGTGATTTCCGAAGAATAAATTAAATAAAAGTAATAGCAATTGAAATCTAACTTTCTAAACAAAAATAACTCAACATCTTATCTAACAGAAAGTGGCAATGATAGCCAGACTATCAATTTGAAGTTGATTAAACTATTTGTAACAGTTGGATAGAAATTTTAGTAATAGCATTTCATATCTCAATAGCAGTTTTTTTTAGGGGAACTGAACTATCTGTTTATTCAATTTTTTTTAATTTATAGAAGATAGTTTTTAGAAAACGTTACTGCAACTTCTTGGTGGTAATCGATCGTGCAAATTTCGGGCATCTGCCGTCTTTTTTCTTTCACCATAGAGCGAAGCTATAATTAGAATTCAGCTCTCGCCATCTTAGAAATACCTAAGGACGGTTGGATAAAACCAGATTTTCACGGTATATTATTGTCGGATTTATCTTAACTTACTAATATTCATAGTCCTGGTTATTCATAATCTATATCGTACATTTATATATTTAATAAATCTTTACTATTGATAAAACGTTGACCTAGTTATTTACACGCAGAAAATAATCATTTTTATTTAAATTAATTTGGAGTCAGATAAAATTTGTGTTAGGTGTATCATTCACTTACGAACCCAACACATAATGTAACATCACGTTTTATTTAGTTTTGTGAAATATTTATTATTTACTAAGTATGGGCAGGTACCGAAAAATGAAACTGCAAAGAACCTTTGACAGAAAGAGAATTGGCATTACTACTGCCTAATTTCAACACTTTAGTAAATCGATGAAATCATTGATCATTTAAGGATCCCAAAGTTTTTCCTTGTTTCTATATGTTTAAGACATAAAAATCTTTCAAATATTATAGCTAAATTACGGCAATCTAATGATAAAGTAAGTTCTTTATGATGCTTTTCCAGAAAATACTTCAAAAGTATTTCATTTCGACTGGAAAATATTTAAACCGTTTAACAATTACTCTGACACTATTTAACCTATTGATCAACTCAAGGATTTTTTTTGGAGAGGGCGATCGCTCCCAATCGCTTCCCCTGGATGACTAATTATCAGTTTTTTTGCAAACCAACTTTTTCACAAGGATTCGATAAATGAGAGAGCCAGAACGTGTGCGAAAAAACATTATAAAGAATATTTTTTCACACAGGTTCAACCAGTTAAACTAATTAGAAAATCTTTCCATAATCTTTTTACTTTAAATATATTTTATTGCACAGAAAAATGCCAATTTTTCGCTGCAAGAAACATGGAACAACGTTTAAGTCTGAAATAACACAAAACAAAAACATGTGTTATGGGATTAAAACGAAACTTGTTTATGAGATTGCAATAAGATAACGATTTATTTATGTTAAAGTTGTCTGGTGATTCTAGTGTAGCCTATACTCTGGGTTTACAAAATTTCATGGAAACATGCACGATATGCTACTGCTATGCAACGTTTTATGCAAAAACTTTGCAACAACAAGACATTAATATTTCAGCAGCTAACATCTAACTGAAATCACTAATTAAAACCATTGCAGGTTCTCTGACTGAAACTTCATTCCGTGCCTTTGGGTAAAACCGGAATCTGATGCAGACAGGATTGGAGTATTTTATTCATAGCCACGTCAAAGAAAAATATCAAAGAAAATATACGAAAATTGGGCCACACAGGTTCATCTCTCAGGCGAAGAAAAGAGTATCTCTGAATTTTATTATGCAACCATCAATTTGTTGTTATCTGCTCTGAAAACTCGATTTCATGAAGATGTACTTTCTTTGTTATCTTCACTTAACTGCTTAACCTCTCAAAGCATATTGCAAGTCGATAAACTACGAACTCTGTCCTTTTTTTATCCTGGAGACTTTGATGTTTATTCCATTGTTCCAGAGTACCGAATCTTTTGTCAAGGAACATTTGAAAAACGAGACATGCATTCCATATATCTCTATATGACCAGCAATGGTCTTCTAAAAGTGTACCCTACTGTAGCAACTCTCTATCAATTGATACTAACCTTGCCAGTGATTTCTTGAAGCTGCTAGCGCTCGTTTTCAGCCCTTAAACTTGTAAAGAATAACCTTCACACTACTATAACCCAAGGTCGACTGTCCGACTTAATAAAAATCACAGTGGAGGCTGCACGATCGAAAGTAACGGATCCATTGCGAGCTATAAACCACTTCTGGAACTGTTTTAGTGATCGGCGTTAATTATTAGCTGTTGTATTGTAACATGTTTTACTTTTATTAATATAAAACGAATCTGGTATTAATTGATTTTTGGGCACACCCAAATATTTTAACCGCACGACGCCACTGATTGTTGGGATTATTATCATTACTCATGGACACTAAAATAAGAACTATCACCGACAACAAATTAGCATTGATCTATAATCGTGATGAAGATAAATGCAATTCGAAATAATTTTTTGAGCGACCTAGAATTTTAATACAATATTCCAACTCCGCTATTAATTTAGTCACTATTGAATACCAAAGCAGATGAAATATAATTCGTCAATGCAATTTAACGATATTTTAGAAAATTTTCAGTTTTATAGACAAATTGGTTAATAACATTTTCTACAAAATCTGATTCATAGTCAAATTTTGTAGAAAACATTATGTCACTTATAAAGAAATCAGAGGTGAAAAACAAAAAAAGTCCTTATAATAAATTGGTTAATTTAAAAAAATTGAAATACTGAATTCTGAGGTTTAAAATTTGTTTTTAAAATCTCCAAGTAGTACAAAAATCAACTTTTATTAGATATTTTATTAATTAATTAATCAGATTTATCTGATAAAAATGCAGATTGTATGGAAGATAAATGGAAGAGCTATATAATAGCGCGCTGGAGATTTGTTGTTAGAATAAATTGTAAAGAAAATAGAGAACATTCGAGTCTTAGAGTTAATTGAGAAGAATTATTTCATAATCGATTGCCATATAATAAAATTTACACCAATTATTTATCTTATGCTACAAACAACAAACCATTTATTATTTTTATTATTATTATTAGTCAATCTTTGAAGAAAATAATTTGTCTTTCTTATATTTGTGAATAATTGGATTTGAGTGTTTTCACATAACCTTAGTAAAATTATTGAAATATCATAATTAATTTAGACAGCGAGAGTAATTGAAATAAAATTTCTAAAGATAATTTTACATTAATAAATATCCACTACAAAATAGAGTAAATTACATTGCAGATGAAAATGAAAGAATATTTATTAATTCATCAAATTATATTGAAATGTATTCAAATGTAAATAACCCAAACGAATTATCGTTATAGTTAGTTTTCCCAGCAATAAAAATCACATGTCATTGAATAGGCGTAAAATAACGCTAGTAAGTAGCATTTAATCACTTTTGATTGGATACCTTATAAACACGTTTGACATTGGTTCAGTGATAGCGGAAAGGAACGATTAGAAATTGAGAATACGAAAAGTGGATCTCAATTACGATTAGGAATTTCAGATGCCTTTTGATTCTATTGTCCACAAATTTTGTTAATTAGTAAACTTCGAATGCAAAAAATCAGGAAAAAATTCAATTATTTTAAAATAAATAACGATGTAAGATATTACTTAAAAGTTGAAGAATTCTGATCATATAGTATTGGTCAGGCACAAGAAATAAATAACGAAACTGATCAAAAATTGATGTTCATAGGATTTATGATAACATTATTTGAAGTAAAATTCTTAAACAGAATCAAATAACGAAGCCCGAACAATATATATATATATATATATATATATATATATATAGGGCCGACCGGAGACGGGTTCAGTGCGTTCCTGGAACGGACTCCGCGCAACTTTTAAATATGCACACGTTTCAGCTGCTATACTTCTCAGATGTATCCAGGTTACCGTCATGTACTATCACGGTTTAACCTCTAGAAAATCGTGTGGATGTAACAAATTCCGGAAAGTACGACCAAACAGAATACATGCCATCGTGATCTTCTGTTAAATACACAACTAAATAACTGATTTTTTGGCCTCATGCACTAGGCATTACATATTGCATTTATGATTATTTATTCCTGTTTTAATCAATTGTGCTGTTCTGTGACATTTAAAGTTTATAAATATATAATTTTTAAAATATTGATAACCTCTAAAGCCAATTTCTGTGCATAACGTAGTTATAGATAATTTAAATTTATTATCCAATAATGTTTATTAAAAATGTTTAAAGGTAATATAAGGTTTGCTATACCTAAATAGGCTGGGTCGACTTTCAAAATAAACGGTTCATAAATATCGTGTTTTCACAAATACGGAATATTTTAATTAGGTATACTTTTTTATATTAAACCAATAATTCCGTAATTTCAAACCATCATTTGTAAATATATCAAAATCAAATTAATTATAAATGTTAAAAAATTCAGTATATTCATCATTTATTCTAAAATGTCTTCATAGCCGGTCAATTTCATTTCTCGTGTCTGAATGCGAACACAGACGCGCATCAAAATGGTAATTTATAAAATTATTAAAAAAATACAAATGGTTAATTTATGGAATTTACGAGATTTTTATGATTTGTTTTATAGGATTATTAAAGGTTTTTGTGGATGTTAGTTTTATGAATTGGAATTTATTATCTATGTTATTATGAACTTTCTATTAAAATTTTGAATTTGGTCCTGTGAGTTTTTTGGATTTCAGGCTTGAATTTATTTATCAATTGTGATTGACAACAAATAAAGTGTTGGAACTATTATTCAATTGTAAAATGTCCGATTTTGATTTGAGTACTACCTGTTCATGTGTTGGTGTATTTCGACATGGAAAAGATAAAATTATGGCTAATGATCAAGGAAACCGCACAACACCCAATTGTGATGAATTTACAGATTTAGAGCGATGAATTGAGTATGCTGCAAAAGATCCAAATGTGAGGAACCTCAATGATACGATTTTTGATGCCAAGCGGCTGGTCGAGATGAACAATAAAAATACAATCAAAACATAACATTGATCTAAATCTTGAAATTTCTTTGACTTGTTTTAATAAATGAAAAGATGAGGAAGTTTTAGATATGAAATATATGGTTATTTTATATAGAGCCTTCTTTACGAAAACACAGTATGTATATTTGTAGGTTTTACAGATTCTCAGTTTGGTTATTTTTAACTTTTCGTTTCAAACGCTAAGATTTTAATTATTTTATCAACCTGAGGCCATACAAACCTAAGGAGATCAGAGGTAAACACATTTTGAAGAGTCACCGCAAACTGTAGAAAAACCATGACTCAGTCAAAATTAAAATGTACTAATGTTAAAATTCATTACATAAATTATGACCAAAATATAAATTCAGAAATATACTATATTTTAAATCGATATTGATATAATAAATGATATTTGAATCATAATTACACTGCTTTATACAAAAGAAGAAAAAGTTAATGAAAATAGAAAAATGTATCTTTAATAATTTGTTAGTATTATCTATCTGAATGTGCCACATTTTGAAGGTATATATTAGAACCCCAGCCTAGCGATAAAGCGTGATGGAATAAAATCTAAATACTGGTAAAAAGAGGAGTACACACTGAAATGATTGAGAAACACTGGTTAAAATGATTTTGGCCGCTGTGTTCATTTATTGAACGAGAAGGAAATGGTGCTTTAACACATACCATACCGAGAAACCACATTTAAAATCAGCATTCAAAACCATATGGGGTCACTATTTAATTCTATTGAAAAAGCCTCGGCGTATTATATTTTCGCCATCCTAGTTTTCACACTGGAAAGACATTATCTGGATAAATTTATTTTACACTTATTTTTACAATATTCGTGGATGCAATCTGTAGAATTGATATCAAGAGTTCACTAAAGAAAAGATAAAGAAATCATTTTAGATCTAGCTAACACATAATTTCGATAGAGATAATATCAGAACGAACAACAAGGGTTTGTAATCATAGATAAAGTTGCTTTCATAATTTTTGATAATTTATTTCTGAGCCCAAAGCAACTGATGTAACAAAAAAATATAGATGGCAAAAAATTATTCCAAACATTGCATTAAAAAGCCGGAGTTTGAATAACTGGACATCAAGATAATCAAAATTAAAAAAAAAACATACTTCTGGTGAATTTAAGGTGAATGTCGCAAGGTAATTCGCGTCTTGTTTATTCCAAGCCAATCTCAAAAGGGCTGATTTATTTGGATCTTCGTAAATAATAGTAGAATGCTCCAAATGACGTAAATCAAACATTCGTACAGACGCATCAGCTCCTGAACAAAATAATGTGCATAAATTCTAGAATTCCAATTGATGAATAAACTAGAAAATTGTTAATGATTTATGCACATTTTTTGGCATTAAAGTGAGTGTACAAATACAGAACGATTCCCAAACTCCCATAGCAAAGGTCATGATAATTTTAAGGTTTAATCTCTGACAATTAATATAGTATGAATTGACAATTTCTCGATGCCTTGTTTATTTGTATTTAGTAATTGTTACAAGTTTGAATTTATTATCATCATTATAATACTCACTAACATAGTTCAGTGAAAATGAATATACAGTCAATCCTTTTTTTATGCGTTTTCCCACTTCGAACCAGAAAAAGACTAACCAGCAAGATATTATTGAGAATCATTCAAATCACAAGGTTCCGTTTCAAAATTTTCAAAATATTAAAAACAAAAGAAGTTATTAAATTTTATTCATTATTACATAATTTTATGTTATTTTCAATTTATCCGCCAACTCTTAATTTATTTGTATTTTATGTGCTTTTCGTGTCTTTTTTATGCGGTTTTCTGATATATATATATGGAAAATAATTAATTAAAAGAACTGAATTAAATTACTGTTTGTTTAAATTGAACGATAACTTTGTTAATGTTTTTAAAAACAAAAAAAATAAAATCGACTTTATTGAATCGGAATTTTGTATTTTCAATTTTTAACAAAAAGCTTATTTAAAAAATGAATGTGGTGGAGAACTTGGGTAAAACGGATTTATGTACCAATTCGAAAGTTTTTAAATGTTGGTATGAAATCGCAGTCGCTGCAAATAGAAATTCTATTCAGCCTATCACAAACGATGCCAAAGCCCGCAGCCAATTACAGAAGAGTATAAAATGATCGAAAAACAGTTTTAACAACATACAATTGTGTTTGTCAATGAACATATTATTAACGTTTAATTTAAAATTATTGTAAGTTATTATACCATTATTCTAGAATATTATACTGAATGATAAATGATGATAATATCACATGGAATGATGAACGTACTATTTAATTTTACAACACCGATTTTAAATATGAAACTAGACAAGAATAGCAGAAGCTGATAACAAATTTGCCTGATTTTTAGCTTCCAATGTCATACGACTGCAAATTTTTTCGAAATACACTAAAACTATTTTATTCGAGTTCCACTATTTAAGTGGTTTTATAATTGTTAAAAGTACAAAACGACAGTGCCAGTTTTTCAAATTTGGTAGTTCTGAGTGTACATCAATGTGTTAATAATTACGACTCAGCAATATTGAAAATTTATTATTTACAATACAAATTCAAAAAAATTGTTTTATTTGATGTTAATGGTGATATAAAATAATCCCCTTTTGGTTTCACATGCTTTAACTGTGCCTATTTAAAGTCGAATACACGCTGTCCAAGGCAACTTATGTACTTATAATTATCGTAATAGGCAATTTTTGGCAGATTTTTTTGAGATCATGGAAAATTAAGAAAGCCTGTGTAGGTTTGATATTAAGACATTTGCATACCTTTGCTAAGCCAGATTTTCCAGTCTTGTAATAATTAAAAGCCAATCAAAAAACAAGATTTACGATATGCTCTCACGATAAACTCCAAGTCCTGATTTGAGTTTCTGATAGAGAAAAACATTTCCCCATCAATGCTTATTTCATTTTCGTTTGAAAATCAACTCTTTATTAAAGTTTATTTCGGTTACTTAAATGAAACAAGATTTCCAAAACATAGAATGTTTTATTTTTATAATTTTTGTGCCACTGGGTTACGGAATTGCAACTTACGCCAACTTTTAAACGAGAAGCTCAAATTTATTCGTATTGAATGATTTTGAATGTTTGTTTTAAAAATAGCATTTCAATTTTTATTAATAAATTAAAGATGTAGAAACTTACTGAAATTTGAAATTTCATATCCATAGATAATGGAACAATATTTTTATCCTATTATTAAAATATACCCAAAAATGCTCGTTGAGATGTTGCAAAAATACCATTGAAATTGTATTAATTGCCTTAAAATTTATAATGTTGCTATTTGTCATGGAGTTAATAATTGGTTTTGTAGATTTTTGAAATTGTACAATTTATTTATTACTACATCCACCTGATAAATACACTTAATGAAATGAATTAGAAATTTATGCACGATTGATTTATGTGTAAGTAATGGAAAAATATGTAAGTCAAATATTAAATTTAAAAATTATAATAATAATAGAATTTACAGCTCCTATAAGGACAACAAATTTAAAAAAATATAAACTTATATTATACAATAATTTAATATATTTTAGAATGTAAAAAAATTATAAATTTTTAATATTAATTTGAATTTGAATCTTTAAAAGTGTTATACCAAATCATTTGCCCATGTTTCATCTACTTTTTGAAAGGATTAAGCTAAATTTGGCAATTCAACCCGAAGAAATTATAAGATTTCTTCAAGAGCTAAATGTGTTTCAAAAAAATGTGATCTGTGATCTATGCAATAAGCAAATGTCATTTATATCTGTTAATTCACTAGTTGATAAATTTGCATTCCAATGTTCTGATTGTAAGTCAAGACATTCAATTCGTAAAGGTTCGTCATTTTATAACTCGAAACTTTCAATTCAAGATATTTTAGCGGCTCTCATAGAATTTTTAAGGAATGAATCTATTAAAAAAATTGCGAAAACTCTCCACTTATCAGAAAGATGTCTTGTAAAGTGGTATTCAATATTCCGTGCCTTTATCACTATGCATCTTGAAAACAATTTTCAACAACTCGGAGGAGTGGGCAGAGTTGTGGAAATTGATGAATCTGTTGTTGTAAGACGAAAGTATAATGTAGGGAGATCAAGAGACCAACAATAGTTGTTTGGATGTATTGACAGGTCAACATCCAAAATTTTAATTAAATGTGTTGATAGTAGAACTAAAAGGGAGTTGGGTGCATTAATCAAAGATGTAATCGCTGATAATACATTGGTGATGTCTGATGAATGGCCCCTTATATGAGTTTCTTTTCAGAAAATACGTCTAATTATTCCCATCTAGCTGTCAAACACAAAGAAAACTTTGTGGATCCTGATTCAGGTGCACATACGCAGAACATTGAGTGTGTTTGGAGAAGACTAAAAGATATGCTTCGTGCAAAAAATTACGTTCGAAGATCAAAACTTTCATCATACGTTGATGAATTCTGTTTTTCTCGAAAAGTTTAAATTCTTTGAAAATCATGAGTATTTAATGTTTATTGAAATAATTAAATTGATGTGATGCTTAAAATTCTATTATTATTATAATTTTTAAATTTAATATTTGACTTACATATCTTTCATTTGACTTACATATTTTTCCATTACTTACATATAAATCAATCGTACCGAAATTTATTTATAAAATCAACATTTCACAAAACAGAATTATTCACAAGTGATTTATTGTTTTAAAGTTACATGCTAATAGAAAAATGAAAGTGCTATTTGAAATAAAAACTAAAAAAGGAAATTTTAAATATTTTATGTTCGTATATTTCTCGGCAAATGAAAGATGAGAAACATAAAAATAAAAGTAGCAATAGAAATTTGTATTAAAAAATAGATTTTTAATCTTGTTATAATGAAAAATCAAAAAGAAAACAGATGAAAGGTGACAAAAATATAAAAGATTTTACTAATACCATCACTTTGATAGAAAGGTATATATTTCACCGTTATCATAATTTCTGAGAATCTTGAGTTAGAAATATTAGTTTTAGTTTAAAAAGTTTACTGATTATTAATACTTTTTTTTGAAAATTTCCCTTTGAATAAAGTAATGAAAGTAATTACTTTAAAAAGATGAGCTATATCGTATTCGATTATTATCTAGAATTCCCAAGGCCACCACAACCATGAATTTGAATTCGAGAACAATTGAAGCTCAAAATTTCTCGTATAAAATTAATAAAAATCCTTATCAATAGAATTTCAACGTCGAAAAGACTGGAAGCAATTTTATTATAACTTATTGCTATATTTCACGCATATTGTGAACTTAACATTATGAAGGATAATGATTAACCAATTCGAAACACTCAAATAATCTCATCATTTTGATATAACTGCCCAATTGTTTATTGGATCGTGAAATTAAGGGACATAGAAATTAGCAACTGATCATTTAATAGGAATTAACCCAGGAAAATCTGCTGCGGTATATGCATCTGATGATAGTGGTGACTTCAAACTAATCAGAAAGAATTATCGAAGAACTGCATTATAGCGGAATTTATCTCATCGCGGCTTGGTATATCACATTTTTACAAGCATATCCAGAAAAGTATTTTAGAACATTATGAATAAGTTGATAAAAGTGCTATTTACAAAGTACTGAAAAAGTGATAAACCGATGAATTAACTGACTATTATTAAAAAGAAAATCCGGTATATGATCACGATCATTATACAGGTAAATAGTTAGGCTCAGAGTCAATAAATTCAATAAACCACTGCAAATAAGGAATAAATTACAGACGATATCTCACAATATGCAAAGTTATGATACAGAATCTTCAAATATATATTGTCAGGTTAGTTAAATTTTGAAATCTGATTAACACGTCGGTTTTCTCAAAATTTTTCTAAGTCCGAAAATTTTCTACCGTGTGTAAGGGACATTAAATAAGAACTTGAAAAATGAGATAACGAAGAAATGTTTTCCACCCCCGTGTAAGGGACATTTAATAAAAACTTTGAAATTTTTAAAGAAATACATAGATTTTGGTAAAAATCTAATGACTCATAATTTTTAAAACAAAGAAAATTTTTCTATCCCCTTGACACTGTAAGGGACATTAACTTTGATTAAAATTTAATGACTTATAAATTTTTCAAAAATATTTGTCTAAGTCAAAACAATGAGCCACTACACTTCTTTATTAGTCATAATTTTTAAAACAAATAAATTTTCTCTATCCAACGTGTATGCGTGTAAGGGAAATTTAATAGTAACTTTTAAGGAAACTCTTGAAAAATGATGAATTTATATTATTATTTTTATTTCCACACTTATGGGTTACCAATGTATTGTGGCAACTAGTGTGTTAAAAGTCAGGGTTCCTTCCCAGGTGAAATCGAGTTTCTTACAATGTACCGATGAGTTCCAAATAAACCGGAAACAGTGATCGAAAAACGGCATCGAAATACCACAAAAAACTTTTAAACGACCAATCATTTGAGAACCAAACTATAATTTTTATAAAAGGTACGAATTTATAAAATGAGATAAAATTAAAAATAATAATTATCCTACGTCATAATTAGTTGTAATTATTTTCTTAGCGAAACCAAAATGTTAGTGTTTTTTAAAAAAAGCGTCAAATTTTAATCAGACAATTCTGTAATAATTTCCTGGACAATCTAATAATTTTTCACTGCCTATTATCTCGAAGCTCAGTGAACACTTCAACATAAATTCCACAAACCTTATTTTATAAAGCAGTCACATATTAAAAACTATTTAAATCCTCTGTAGATATAATAAAAAAATATGGTTAATTTTTTGAAAGACTTAAAATGAACATTATTGACAATATAATGCAATTTGTTTTTACTTAACGTAATAACATCTATATAGTGATGCTTAACAGATTCTACTGCAATTTTGCTGTAATACATACCAGGCCCGTTCCTGGCGGGGGTGCGTCAACGGCCAAGTCGAATGGCGGCCACCGACCAACTATTATTGTATTTAAAAAAAATTAAAAAAAACTTTTTCTTCACTCATTTTTATTACGTTTTCAAATTCTGTATTCAATTCCATAAGGATTAATTTTTACAAGGTAATAATCTTCCCATCGGGTTATCCATACATCAGCAAATTCTAATTAAAAAATTAAATTAATGGGAGCGGCAATATTGTTTTTGCATCTGAGTGGCCGGCAACAGAGGAACGGTACTGATACATATTATAGAATGATCAAGACAAATGTACTCAGTTTTAACAGTATCAGGTGATTTAATAAGTATTTTTATAAACAATTCATCTTATTTTTATCATAAACATATAATTTTCGTTGACTGTACGTCAAATGGACACATATGCTACATAAAATTCCTGAAAACTAGATATTATTAAGTAATAATTGTATATTTCCATTGTCATTCTTAATAATAATTAAATATTAGTATTCTGTGAATGTCAGAAAGTAAATAATAAAATGAGTCCTTGCTGCCAAGTAATTTTTCATCCATATAATAATTACTTTCATTCCATTTTTTTAATTCCATTTTTTCTACTTAGCACGAAGACCAATTCCCTACCGAAACTTTATCCTTAACCCAGGATTATTAAACCTATATTTTTCTATTTTTACTAGCTTATTCTTCATTTGTATAAAATAATAATTTTATTATTCAAATATCATTTATTATATCAATAATGATTTGATTTTTTATATATTTATATATTCAAATTTAATATATTTTGTCCATAGTTGTAACCATGGGCGTCCGAATAGAGTGACAGATGCCTCTTTTGGAATTTTCAAGTTTATCTTGTTTTTCTGCCGATCGTTTAAAATATCCTGGATGGCACAACATGGATGCACCATTAGAAATAATTCAAACTTTACATTAAATCAATTGTCAGTATAGTATTTCCTATTTTTATGAGGGGTTAGAAAAAATAAAATATGTAAATAAATGCCTAAAAATGTTTTGGTTTTTTTGAAAAAAAGATAGCTTATATTTTTAGATATATCTAAAAGAAAAATTGATTGTATTCCAACTGTAATGCTGTGCTAAAGTACTGCTGAGTAAGAATTACAATTCATACTAAAAGAAAGAATTTTAAAGCAAAAATAATATCGGTAAATTTTAGATAGTAAGAATCTATTTTGCAAGATCAAATAATTTGTTCTTTTAAATTTAATTATTTTTGCATTTTTTCCAAAAGTTATCAGTAATTACAAGTTCACTATTATCTGTCGCTTTATTCTATTTGATATAAGAGAAAACCAGTCAAATCGCAAGGATTCACCAATCATTGCTATTTGTGTTGAATTTATTCGTAAGTGCCAGTCATATAATGTTCCTTCTCCTTTTTTATCAGTTGATGAACTTTGCAATGCCAACCGACGTTGCTCATTCAGATGTGATTTTCCTACAAAATCAAGAAAATGTGGCATAAAATATGGTATATTTGTGACGCAACAAGCGTCTTTTTTTAAATGAACAAATCTACATGGGTAAAACTGTAGAAATGACTGAAACGAATCAAAAAGAGTTGTTAGACAACTTTCTGAAAAAAATCTACAGTTGCGCGTTACACTGAAAAACCAAACAATCATGCAATCTTATTATCAAGTCAGCATAGGAGTAAGTCTATTTTAGATGACAATAACTCTTGATCTGTCAAAAGAAAAACATGACGTTGGCCTTTAGCTATTTTTCATAACATTCTGGATAATTTTTGTTATAATTCACTAGAGATTTAAACAGCTAAATATTCTGAATTGAAAAAACAAACATTAAAAACAGAGTTAGAAGAAAATTTACTGTTGATTTTGTAGAAAATACACATTTTTGTTAATGATTATGGGGTAAAAATTACTCACAAACTCACTTCATGCGTAAAAAGTAAAATTCTATATGATTGTTAAACTGTACATTTTGTAATGAAATGAATTACATTGAAGCTTTGTATATTAAACAAATATTAGAGCTTTCAAAGTAATACTAAAATCTTTCCATAAAAGATATTTCTTGATATATTTATTTTCGATGTGCTTGGCTAGTGGAAAAGTCTCGAAGAGATATTGAATTGATACAAAGAAATCCGAATAAAGAAAATCTGATTCCGTTTCAATTATCATTCAACTATGGAAAAGTGAGTAGAAAATTTGTGATGCGAACAATAGAATAGTATTTTTATGACAGTTAAGATGAAAATTTTTGTAATATGTCGCAGGAGAAAAGAAAAATTTTCTTTATGGCTTTGATAGCGAAAGTAACATGGTAGTTGTTGATATCTTTCAAAAAAAAAAAAGTTAAATCGAACACTCTGTTGGTGGAACTACAGTCTAATTGGTGTATAAGCAATTCGTCTAATAGCAACATTTCACTAATATCAAGTTTTGACAAAGTAATGGCAAATTGATAACTTATTATTAATACAACTATTCACTGGGTTATAAGACAGCTGTCATTTAAACAAGTGTTATAAACAATAATGACTATTGGAAAATTTTTATTGTAAATCAATTATTTGATACTTTGAAAATGCAAATGTTTGGATTGTCGGTGAAATGTGAAATTAACAATTACTGATCTAACGCCAAGCGTGATTTATTTGGTGACGATAACAATGAAACCCAGGCAATTTCAAGATTAGGAAAATTTAGATTTAACATATATTTACTGATTATTTTATTACCATTTGAACGAAAAATAAATTCCAAATACATTTTTTAAGGTTATGTTTAATATTCTGTGATCTAAATACATATTCTAATTACGTTTTGAATAAAATTTCTTTTTTGGGTTTTAAAGCGATTAGTCAGTTTTAAGATTTATACAATTCGTATTATTATTTGAAATTTTTGAAATATTACAATTTTAAGTAAGTTTTTAAAAAATATTCCTAAACAGAAATGAATCGACGAGAAAAGTTTAATAAACAGTTAAACGAGATAATTGCGACTAAAATTAAAACAATGTTTATATGAATAAGGAAATATATGAGGAAATCTTAAAGGAAGTGATAAATGCTAAACAAAAAAGATGTGCATGTGTTTCACACAATGATATCAGTATCGGACATGGTGGTCGCAACAGGCACATAAAAGAATTATGTAATAAATACAAAAAATGTATCTATATATATATATCTATATACAGGTTGCCAACAAAAATCAAAAGGAAAAAAAGACCATATTAATAAAACCAATAATTTCTAATAAATTAAATTCGCATTATCAGGAGTTTAAGTTTATAATAAATTACCAGGACCACTTAACAAAATTTGTTATCCTGCGTCCGCTGAAAACAAAAGCAGCCCTTGAAGTAGAGGAAAACTTTTTGGAGATATTTACTCTTCTAGGAGCTCCATCAATACTTCACCAACGACCGAGAATTCGTTAACAAAATAATTATGGAACTTGCAGATCTTTATGGGACGGTATTAAAATAGTAAATGAGAAACCAAGACATTCCCAAAGTAAAGGGATGTGCAAAATATGGTATCCACATGGTTGATTACAAATAAGACTACCAAGTGGTCTACTGGTTTAAAATTTATTCACCTGATGAAGAATCGTGCATACACTCATATACTCTATATCTTAATATACATAGAATTGAAATCAAGATGATTTATACACTCATACATTTTGGTAAAATTAAAGATAATATTGATTTTGATTACAAAGATGCAAATTCAAAATAAACGGAATCTGAGAAACGAAGCACTAAGAATCACGAATAGTTTAGAATTAAAATCAAGATGCCGCCAGAGCGGGAAAAAATGTAGCTTCAACCGACCAGTAAAACACGGTTCAGTAATTATGATATATTCCTAAGTTCTAGGAGAATTAAAAGCGAAAGAGTGCAAAAGAGTAAATTTTAAGGACAGACTTTGCAACAAAAGGATAATTCTTAGTGAAAGATGAGAACGTCTGTACTGCTTTATCGGATAGAATTGATGAAATAGAAAAAATACGGTCATTAACTTTCATCAAATTCAATTAAACACAATGACTCAGGTATAGACTAAATAAACGATTGTAAGACACCGGAAATTACAATAAATATAACAGAACTACAACTGTCGAGAATAAGAAATTACAGCGGTAAGCTCTCAGAATACACTTGAGTAATAGAATGACAAGGAATAAATTCCTATTTAAAGGGGGGAATAATTCATAGTTCAATGAGTACTGTAAAATAAAGTCATAACATTAAGAAATAGATGATAACAATAAGACAAACTGAGAGAGATATTGGATGTAGTCAATCTTATTTTTGAGTTAATTTGACTTTGAAAAATTATTATTACGTAAATTTTTGTTGTGATGTTGAGCTTGGGATAAAGGAAATTTGAATAAAGTAAATACATAAATTTTTTTTCGAGTTTTTTGTAAAAAATAATTTATTAAAATTGTTTAATTGCTTGTTGGCAACATAGATTTTTGATCTTTTTTTCTTGTGTTTAATTAATTTTAAAATGATTGTCATATGTGAAAATAGTGCTCCATGGAAAATTGATTACTGGTTTTATTTGGTGTTTGGCGTTTCAAAAGAGCACTTGAAAAGATTATTTGCTTTTCTAAAACTGCCAAATTCCAATTTAGATTTCTAATCCCACTATTTACGGCAACCATATTTGTAGGGATTCGAGGATTTTGAATTTATATTATTATTTGCACCCAAGTTGTCACTATTCGTGTGGAATTTGATACAAATGGCTGACGGACAAATAAACAAAACGTTGCCATCATTTGTGCTACTGATTATGAAAGTAAAAGCTTTCCAAAAGACTTTTGAAAAGCAAGCAACAGTATTATTTCTGATATTGCGACTAACCAATTTAATAAAGTGTTAGAAAAAGTAGTCATTTTTGAAGTCTACATCAATTCATAGTTTTCAATAAGGCTGCAATACATACCATCATAAGCAGGTACATACATCTTAACGACCTATTAGAAATTTGCACGACATTAATCAGGTCATAGAGAGACATACAGAAAATTATATTTCTTGTTCTAGATCGTCGACAATTGATCTTAGAATAATGAGAAAATGGCACTTCAAATGAAAATAAAGGATAAAAGTCAAATGTAGAAGACATCACCAAAAAAACATTGAAAACGGAAATTGCGACGTCTCTAATGTCATTAAGTAACACTATTAAGAACTTTTTGATGAACAATTCGATTACTATGGCTAAGTTTTTATATCAAGTGAACTCATGAATAAAGAAATCATCCAAAGCGGAAGTATCCGTTCGGTTGACATGGATGTTCATATAGAAACCTATCCTGAAATAGCCATCCCACTAATTTCACTATTTTCTGGAAAATGCAGAGATTCTTGTTCTGTGCATGATACAAGTTAAACAATCTTTTCATTACAATTAAGAAAAGGTGCTAAAGCAAACCTAAGACTAATCACATTATTTTGTACAACTAGAATTAATTTTTTTAATAGTTGCTAGAAATTATCACTTATCACCTTTCCACAGTCATAAATTCCCCTCAAATCCACTCCATTATTTGTAGAAATAGAATATTGATTATAACTTAAATTATTATAAAAATAAGTATACGTGAATATTCATAATCGATATTACATTAAATCATTTAGATTATATGCCAGGCGTGGGCAAATTGCGGCTCGCGAGCCGCATATGAATCTTTGACCAAAATGGTCTGGCTCTTTGAAAATTTGAATAATAAGTCTTTATTTGTTGAAACATAATTTTAAAACTTTTTGTAAAACAAAGAAATTAATTTTTCTAAATTAAATTTTTTTAATTTGTTTTTTCAAATCGACAAATTTTACAGCATGATTAAAAAACAAAATAATTTAAACATTTAAAGTTTAAATGCTCTCCACTATGGAATTTGTTAAATCAGAAAATTGAGCAATTCTAACAGATGAACATTTGTTAGAACTACTTCAAACAGCATCAAGAAATTAATAACCTAACTTCGGAAAATTAGCGAGTAAGGTTCAGTGTCGCAATTCAGTGAACAACTCTGATTAAAGGCAGTTTCATTTTTACAAACAAAAAGAAATATCTATCCCTGTTAAATTTTTTGATTGATTTATTCTGTGATTTGTGAATTCAATCAATAATATTTTTAACCTAAACAAATATTGTGAACAAGTATTTGACTTGATTTTATCAATATACTTAAATTGCACCATAATCCAAGCTCACTTTTTGATAAAAAAAATCAATGTGGCTCATTCATAAATTGATTTTATATGAATGCGGCTCCAAAGACACACAACTGTGACCACCCCTGTTACATGCCATAAGCAATTTGTTTAAGTAATGTATACTAATATATTATGTACATATCCTTATACGTAAGCGCGAATAGGATCCTAAACAACACATCCTACTGACCTCAATTTTTTTCTGCTAGCTGCAGAGATTCCTGTTTTGTGTATTTAAAAAATGCTATTGTTGCAATATTTGGCGAATTTATTTACGAAATTTATTTACTTATTTCTCTCGATAAGAAGTTAGCTGCTTAAGAAACAGAGTAAACCAACGCTTACTTGGGACTGTTAAAATCCTTGGGAAATTATTATAAATTATATATTTCACAGACTTTCAGGCAAGAGTAAAGTATATTAGAATGTTAGAGATTAGAAAAATCGAGAAAATCGAACAAGATTAGATTTGAAAGCACCGAAAGAACTATAATAAAATATATTTGGGTAATTATTTCTGGAAGGATGTAAAATGTTAAAAGAGCAAAGAAGTGTGAAACTAAAGAATGAATCAGTTACAATAGATAAATTATAGACGGGAAGTAGTGGCAGAACCAAGAATCAGAAGGTTAATCAAATGTACAAAATGCGATGTTTATAATGCAAGACAAAAAAAGAAATGGAGAAAATCATGAAACAATTCATGAGAAACCTTTCAAAGTGTTTAGAATGATGGGTACAGATACGAGTGAACCTTTCTTGAGTATTCAGAGTAGAGGTTTTTATCAAAAAGAAAGGATACCTTGTTTTTTGAGACGACATACAGCTTGAATACCGATGTCTTCTTGAAAGCACTTTGAAGTTTCAATAGCCGTAAAGAAACCCCCAGTGTTAGCGAAAAGATTGATACAAAAAAGATAGCCAAATAGATTGATACTCCTCATGCAGCACCACATTTCGAAGGTACTTCAAAAAGGATGTTAAAATCTGCAGAAAGGTTTAGTGCAATATTTAGCGATACTAATGTGACAGACGGACGAAGAGAATGAAACAGGAAAGATAATAGAATGGAGATATTAGTTAATTTTCGGTGATAATCACGATTTGTTTTATTCGAAGTCAAATAATTCAAATTAGATTGTTGGAGGGGAATAAATTACAGGTGGAAGAGTGATAGAACTAAGAAAACGAAATTTCAATTGAATGATATATGAAAGTGACTTTGGTGAGGGATATTGGAAATGTAACCCCCGAAAGGATGAATGATTCAGAGAAATGTCATTGTGGAAGTGAAAAAAAAGATTTGCAGCCGATATTTCAATAATGCGATGCGACGAGAGGAAGAATAATTGATTTATCCAAATTAATGGAAAACAAATATAAATTCTAGAAATAATTATTTTATTTTTATTATTATTTTCATTATTTTTCTTTTAGTTTTATAATTATTATAATTTTATTTTATTTTACTTTAATTATAATTATATTTTTACTATTATTTCCAATATTTAAAAAAATTAATTATATTTATTACTGTTTTAATTTTCTAATTTTAATTAATTGACTTTTTCATTTTATTATTTTTTTATATTACTAATTATAATAATATTATTTTTACTATTAATATTTCATTTTTTAAAAAATTTTTAATTTGACTTTTACCATTATTTTCATTATTTATAAACTTATTTTAATTTATAATTTTATTATAATTTTCTAATTTTATATTACCTATTATTTTCATTATTTTTCGTCTTACTAAATTTATTATTTTTCTTATAATTTATTTATTATTATTATTATTGTTAAATTTTGAATTCTTGTTGCTTTTATCACGCCTCTGTGCGCAATTGTTTTGTTGGAGTTTTCGAAGATTGAAGTTTAATGATTGTTTATTCATATTAAAATCAAGAAAAGATTTGGAATTTATCTTTAATTGGATTTCTGGAATTTGTTATTTTTATTATGTTTTGATTTAATTCCTGCTGCACTAGTGTCGTTATATTGCTGATAAATTGGGAATAAAAGGAATAGAAGAGATAATCCCTGAGAGCGTTGTCGCTGGACAAAAAATGCCCACAAAAACAGCTACAATCACATTGGAAAATGAAGAATGAATTTACGGCTTAAGTAATGAAAAGTATAACCGGAGAACTAAGAGTAATAAATTGAGCAAAATTGGCAGTGTAAACATTTAAAAGGAATATGATTTCCAATGATTAACGAACGGCAGATCGTACAAACGTTTATTGTGGCCGATTATTTAGATTTAGAAAGATCCTTGAAAGAAGTGGATGGAAGAATGAATGAACTAATACTAGCTCAACCAGCGTTGGTAACACATCGGTAGGGGAAATGTGTTACCACCAAAGAAATTTTACCAGAACAATTTTTGGGCACGAAGGCACGTTAGAAAACCAAGTAAAAAAACTGTGCAAGATTGATGAAATCGGATTCAAGGAAATGACTTTATATAAGACTGACAAAGAAATTTATGAAAGAACTAAAAATACCATGGAAATCTTCAACAAAAGGTTTGCCAGAAAGTTTTTTATTGGTGAAAATTTCTAAAAAATCTAAAAAGGAATTACAGAGGAATATGAAAATATTATTCAATACTCGAGAGAATATATTAAGATTGTAGAAGACGATCAAATGAAAAAGAAGGTGGAATGGATATTACTGCACTTTCCGGTAATTATGTGTGTTGGGGTTAACAAAATTCACAAAAGTAAAATGGAAAATCAATAAAAACTTTGATATTCGAAATAATAATTAAAAAGGAAAAATCAATTAAAATTTTAAAATAAATATTTATCGGGGGAAACGGGTATGGGCGGATGCCAAATGACGATAAGAATCCAAATATAATAAAATTAAATCGATTGGGGGGTCCCCAGAAGAAAATATTTAATAAAAATAGAAATTAATTAAAAATTAATTGGCTAATGCGAAACCCGAGCTAATGGGAAGTCTGAGCCAACAGAAAACCCGAACAGTGTGAGAAACCCGGAATGTCAACAAATTTTCTAATTGAGGAAAACAAAATTGGTTGACGAAGGAAACCCGGGATAAAAGGGGAACCCGCCACCAATATAATTATTTTAAGTAAATGTAAACCACGGGAGCCCTGAAGTATCTAATTTAGTTTTAGAAAAAGAGATGTCAAAAATGCCAAAACCAATTTTGACCTGATTTGCGAGATGGACATAAAAGGGAAAGGCAAATCAACAAAATTGCCAGTTAGTCGAAGAGAATATTTCAGAGAGTGGAGCAAAGAAGGTAATAAGCTTAAACTGAAATCAGCCAAAAAAATTAAATTCTTGCGCACCAGACAGAGACATCTCTCTTTGGAAGACGTATCTATACGCATTGAAATATTGTGAAATTGTGCGGAGTAATTGTGTAGAGTATTGTGAATTGAATCGATGTTTGTGAAAGTTGTGATATATAAATTGGAAATAAATCTTATTGTGTTGGGTTAATTGAATTGATTAAAGGACACCAAGGAGTCAGACCTAAGCACCAACTTTATATATAAAAACCCAACAAAGAAACAACAAAGGTGCAAATTGTATTTAACACAGCAGCCAGGAGTGATTGCACTTTTTGAACTTTGTTTTTTATGATCGATATTACTGGAAGGTTTTGGAAGTTAAATTTGGATTAAATAAACTTTTTGGTTTAATTCTTTTAGAATATTTTTCTTCTGTCAATTATTGATCGAACAAGACATCAAGTTGATTTGGTCACAATGGATCAGAGAGATAGCTATATTGGACGCGGTAGTAATGACGTGACAAATATCTGGTTTAAATCATGACACGTATAAATCTATTATACTATATAAACTTCTTGATACTATATAATCTTCTTGAATTTTGGAATGAATCAACTCTTAATATGTCATTAAAAGATTATTTAATATGTCTCGATAATATTCCTTGTACTGATAAATCGCAATTTGATTATGTCACAAAAATGAAACTAATGGGAGCTATTATCAAAAAAGACTTCGATGAAACTGTTAAATCTGCCATTATTATCGGAATATAATCAATGTTAATGAAAGTTGAAGGCAGTGAAACTGCAAAATTGTATGCATGTAAACCTTTTCATGGTTTCAAATCAAACTCCATAAAATTCAACAATAAATAAAAAGAAAAATATAATTCAATTGGTCATAATTATCTTATTTATAATAATATTAATTATAATATTAATAAATTTTTATTTTTTATAGTTTTGATATATTAATAATTATTATATTTTCATATTTTTTTATTACTATGATAATTAATATTTACTGGTAATTAATATATTACTAGCTGTAAACAGTCAAAAATGACGGCCTTTCTCTGTTTGAAGTTTAGATTTACATAAAATAGTTATTTTTGTTTTCTAGTGATCTAAAAATCCAAAAACATTTTTTTCATTTCTATTTATTTAGATTTTAAAAAAACTTTGTCTAGAATATAAATTAATTATTATTATTATTGCTACTGACAATTATCAGTAGATCATTAATTTATATTATTTTGGTTGTAATGAGCGTTACATTCATGCGATACACGGACATTTCGTATACAATTTTTTGTGTATAATTTTTTTTTCATATTTTTTTAAAATACGATCTTTATTATTTATTTTGCAAGTTAAGCCAATATTTTAAGTGCAAGAAATAAATTAAATCATTATATCAGAAAAAATAAAAATGAAGACTTTCTTTATATCCAAGATGTAAATTATCCTTGCAATCCTTTCCAAGGCGCCAATACATTCACGTTATAGTAATATTGAAGCTACCAAAAATAACATAATTATTTAGAAATAAACTTCCGTTTTTAAACAGTGATGAGCTTGAAACGACCGAAGAACAGTTACTTAGAGGATTTCATCAGTCTTAAAAAAATAACTATTAAATGATTTATTTAGTATTGCTTTTTCACCATTTTCAACCGGATCGAGAATAAAAGAAAAATTATTCTTCAAAAGTCTTCCTATATTTTGTAGATAAACTTCTATTTCACCATTTCGTTTGAATTCTGGGTATGAGATTCGATCAGTGATTCGATTATAGTATTGTTAATTTTATATATTATTTTAATTGGGTGTCTAACACGCCTATGACTTTATTATTATGCTCATCTTTTCTAACAAAATCAAGGAATTTCCAAATAGTAGCTGCTTGAAATCTAGAATACCATCCTTCAACAACATTATTGGTCCTTCTAAATCTCGAAATTACCGAATTATAACAATTTCAAGTATCAACATTAAATCTTGGTGTTACTTCACTCCACACATCTTCACTTTTTATAATTCAAATATAGGTTCTTCCGTAGTATTCAATGAAGCTTTGTAATAGTGGCAATGCACTAGAGACTAGTGATTTGAATGTTTCTATCAAATCCTCTAGTGGAATAAATGGAACGGCCATAAAGGCTAAAATCGATTGTCTGAAAATTAGTATTTATTGGATTTCGATATTCAACAGAGAGTCCAATCTCTTGAATCTTCCTCCAAAGAGATAGATTGAAGTGAAACAAATACCCTTTAAAATTGGTATGTGGAAGAACCTCTTTTACAGCCGTTATAGCAGCTGTTTCAAAATCCATCATTGTGTTATTTCAGGCAACAAGGCCATTATTTGATGCTGATTCTACCAGATAAAGATAGATTCTTTTATATGTATTTGCGGTTTTGCGAAGACACAACACATAAACACATGGAAATGTATAACCAAAAATATCATTGTGAATTGAATGATTAGGTGATAAATGCACACAGACAGTATTGCTCACACGAAAAATCACATAGAAAAAATCACTGCAATAAAATAAAGAGAAAAAATCAATAATAATATTCAATCTAAGAGTTAATCAATGTACGATAATAATAATAATAATAATAATAATAATAATAATAATTGCTATTAATCACTGTGACAAAAATTCTTTTTACTTCATTAATAAAAGTAAGTAGATTTGCCTTTATTTTACTGTTTAATTTTTTGCTTTTTTTGTATTACCTAAATATTCTCAAAATTTATGTTTTAAATTCTCAAAATTCTCAAGAGTTGAGAATTCCTAAATAATTGAGAATTTTCGAAAAATTGAGAAGTGAAAATTTTTGTTCACAACTCGGGTTTGAAATAAATTATACTTAAGGATTTTTTAATTTGTAGTGCATTTTTCTCTATTAATTTTCTATGTGTGCATTTTTCGTGTGGGCAATAATCCGATCACGGGATTGTATATAGTTGGTAAAATATATTTGGCACAATATTAAAAGTTCCTTCCGAATATATTTGGTTGCTCCTCGCAAAAGATTGGAGCCGTAAATCCGAATAAAAAATCAATATTCAGGTTGGAACATGACATCCAGAATCGTATCTCAAAAATTGAGTATTTGTTAATGTTACATCATATGGGTTGCATATCTACAGGTTTCCCATTGTCAACGGCAAATTGGGTCTCGTTGCATTCTGTAACCTGTTAGCTTTCTTTATCAATGATTGTCTCTCGGCAATATTTATTGCACTGTTTATTGAATTACAGTTATCATAATAAAGGGTATAAAAATAAAAAAATTTATAAGTTCATTGATAAATTCATTGATAAAATTTATAATTTACAAATTATTTGTGATAATTTTTTGTTAAAAAAATATTTTATAGGAAAAAAATTGTATACGAAATGTCTAGGTACCATAATTACAGCCAAAATTATATAAATTTATTTTATTTTTTTCATTATTTATGAAAATTTTTTTATTATTATTATTTATTTATTAACTATTTAATTATAAAATTACCATATTTTATTTATTATCTTATTTATTTTTTTATTAAATAATTATTTTATAAAATTTTCATATTTTATTTATTATGATTTTATTTTTTTATTATTTTCACTATAAATTTTTTTAATTATAAATATTTATTTTTTTTATTTTTTATTAACTTTATTATTATTTCTTTTATTTATTATAATGTTATTTCAATTATTTAATATTATTTTTTATTAATTTTTTTAATTTTATACATGTCATATTTTATTATTTTTTTATTAACTATTTAATTATAACATTGTCATATTTTATTTATTATAATTTTATTTTGATATTATTTCAATTATTTAATATTATTTTTTATCTTATTAATATTTTTATTAATTGTTTAATTTTATATTTGTCATATTTTATTTATTATAATTTCATTTTAATTTTATTTCAATTATTTAGCATTATTTTTTATCTTATTATTTTTTTATTATGTCCACTGTTTTTATTTTTTTTAATTATAAATATTTATTTTTTTATTAACTATTTAATTATAAAATTGTTATATTTTTTCTATTATTTCCACTATTTATAATTTTTTTTTAATTATAAATTTATTTTAATTATAAATATTTATTTTTAAAAATTTTTTGTATTAACTATTATAATGTTATTTCAATTATTTAATATTATTTTTTATCTTATTAAAATTTAATTTCAATTATTTTTTTTAGTAACTATTTAATTATAAAATTGTTATATTTTTTTTAATTATAAACATTTTTTTAAATTAGAAACATTTATAAAAATTTTTTTAAAGTATTTAATTATTTATTTTTAAAAATTTTTTATTACCTATTATTAATTATTATTATTTAATATTAATTTTTAAAATTTTATAAATGTCATATTTTATTTATTGATTTTATTTTTTTTATTTCCATTATAAATAAATTTTATTTAATATTTATAAATTTTATTTCTTACTATTTTGATACATTAATAATTATTATAATATTTTATTATGATTTTAATTTTTTAATATTTCTGATATTTATAAATTTATTTTAATTATAAATATTTATTTTTAAAAATTTTTTGTATTAACTATTATTATTTTTAATTTTTTTATTAACTATTTAATTATAACATTGTCATATTTTATTTATTATAATCTTATTTTGATATTATTTCAATTATTTAATATTATTTTTTATCTTATTAATTTTATTTATTATAATTTTATTTTTTTTCAATTATTTAATATTATGTTCACTGTTTTTATTTTTTTTAATTATAAATATTTTTTTATTAACTATTTAATTATAAAATTGTTACATTTTATTTTTATTATTTCCACTATTTATAATTTTTTTTAATTATAAATTTTTAAAAAAATTTTTAAACTATTTAATTATTTATTTTTAAATATTTTTTGAAAATTTTTATTTTTTATATTTTCATTATAAATAATTTTTTTATTATTATTTATAAATTTTATTTCTTACTATTTTGATACATTAATAATTATTATAATATTTTATTTATTATGATTTTATTTTTTTATTATTTCCATTATTTATGAATTTATTTTTATAGTAACTTGATTTTTCAAAAACTTTTAATTAACCATTTAATTATAAAATTTTTATATTTTATAATATTAATTTTATTATAAATGAATTTTTATTTATATTATTTTTTTATTACAATTATTTTAATATTATTATTTGTTATATTATTAATTGTTATTATTCTGATTTTATTTAATTATTTTATTTTCCATTATTTAGAAAATAATATAAATATAATATTGTGTTTATTTACAATTTATGTATATTTTGTCAAATTAATTTAATTTTTAAATGCCATTTTATTTCCTATTTAGTATTAAAGTCATCAAATCTATTTGGCCATTATTTCAAGTATATTTTAAGATAAATGAAACACTGTAAGCTTTATTTAACATCAAACCAAATTTTGTTTACACCCTCCCCTCCCCGCTCACTACAAAATCCCGAAGACTAATATCAAAATAAAGCAAAAAATGAGTCAAAATCAAAGTAAGTGAATGGAAATTTTAAATTACAATTTCAAATTATGATATTAATTTATTATTATTTCAATTAATTATCAATACAATAAATAAAGTTAGTATTAAAATGTAAATATATTACCAACACTAGCGAATATGTCTCGCCCACCGCCAGCTTTAGTAAATGCAATATCGTAAACTTCTTTATCGTGAGCTATTAACTGGGTTTTTACATTACCAGTCACTTGAGTTGTGCGACCCATTACTTGTCCCGTCTGACTTATCGAATCGAATCAATAAAATATTGCATAATTTATTAAAGCAACCTCTAAACTCCATATCGTACAAGTCGTATCAATGCTGGAAGTTCCCAAAATATTAGGGTCTATTTCGTTCCAGTCAAATGAGGTCAAAGGTGCACAGAAATCGGAATTTTTATTACTGTTTAGGAGACATTCCAAATGCGTTTCGTTATTTGCTGGTACCCTCCAAATTCGCAAATAGTCACCACTGGTAGCAAATAAATCCGGTAAATGACCTTTGGGGTCTGGAATCCACATAATTTTTGTGGTTGGATATAAATGGTCGACACAAGAAACTGCTACGAATTCGCCCTTATCTTCATCCAACGAAATTATTTGAACTTTATTATTATATTCTTCTATAAAACTTCCAATAGCTAATCTAAATTTTTTATCTGGTCTGATTGACCAGTTAATGCTGTATATATTCCATGGTGCTTCGTATTTATAAATTTCCTTTCGTTTCTGAGAACTGCTGGAACCTTTTTGAGGATTTGATTGATTATCATGCATAGCCATCAGAATAGATTATTAAAAATAATAAAAAATGATAAAAATTAATATTGAAAACAATATTTAACTATTGAATTTATTTATTTTCATTAAATGGACATTTGTTTTATATGCATTTAATTTATATATTAAAACACACAAAGAACAATTATTGAATTTTTATATTTTTAATTACTAACAGGAAATTATAAATTAAATTTAAATTATTTTAAATGAAATAACTTTATTCATTTTAAGATCTTCAATTTTGAAAATAAAAAAAATATTTATTTAATATTTCATCAGTTAATTTGTAACATAACTAAAATATTTGAAACTTCAATATTTTCCAAAATTTTAAGTAATAAATTAAAAAATATTGTTTAATTATTAAAGGATTTTGTTTAAGAATTTTTATATAATATATTATATTAAAAAGTTGTTTATTTTAAATTTAATTCCAAAGAATGATGAGTAAGTGAATAAGTGAATATAATAATCACAAAAATAAATGAGTTTTTAAATCTGGATATTTTTCCAATTTTAATTTGGTTTCAAATATTATTAAATATTTTGCACTTCTTAAAAATAATAATTTTTAAAACCAGCCTTTTAAGAATATCAATGTTAAGTTATTTTATGAATTTCCTATACATATTTTTTATGTATGGTGCATCAGTTAATGACGTCAAACTATTTTGGCCGATTTTTTACACCCTTGTTACAAAACTCTGGACCCCCTAAAATATGACGTCTCGAATCTTTAATCCCACTAAAAAGCCTTATTTCATATTTGAAAATGAACATGTTTCAAATCACTTTATCGACATTTTAGTATGTATTTAGTGTAATGCTGCAATCTAGTATCGTATAAGAAAACAAGTGTTAAAAAGGACGTTCTGGGAAGCTGAAATCAGTATAAAATTAAGAAAAAATACAAAAATTAAGATGTTACGTCATAGTTCTTAAACAATTCCTCTCCTCGTGTGTTACCCTTCTTCCCCCTAGGTGAGTGACGTCATTTATGGACGGCCCTTATCTGCTGAGTACGTAATGAGGTAAGAAAAATTATTGGTGCTTCTACTTTCAAGGGGATTTCCACCAGGTACGCATTTTAGAAAAAATAGTCATTCGACACTCGTCACAAGTAACGTTGGAAATGTGCTGAAATAGGTGGTCATCAGTGAATAGTGAGCCATAACGCTATAACTGCTAATTATATGACGTACCATGAGTTCACCAGATACCATAGATGGTTTTGTGCATTTTACTTTATCTGGGTTTTTTTATAATTAAATTATTAAATTTTAAACAAAATCAAAATTCAGACAAATTTTAATATTAATATACAAAACAAATAACATAAAATTAAATATAATAATTGTTCAAATGTCGATTAATTAAATCACAAAAATCTTCGACAATTGGGGCCCAGATTTTTTCAAAAATGCACTTTCCAAACTTGTGATCCACTGGGAAAAATATGTTAGTAACTTCAGCAGATATATCGAAAAATGATGCCTATGTTACATGTATTTTATGTATTATAAATGAAAATAAAGTGTTCTCAATTATTTGTATGTCAGACCGAGTACAAACCACGTATATATTAAACTACAATATATTTCGACAGATTCAAACTTGAAACAATATTGAATTAAATCGCTTTTTCAAAGAAATTTCTTCGTTAATCTTTTATATTTAAAAACAAAATATTATATTAAAATTATAAATTCTATTTTATAAATCTCAATTCTTAAAAATCTATTTTATAAAATTTATAAAATCGAAATTCTAACAACATTTTAATAAACTTTCGATAACATATTTTGAAATTCATAAACAAGAATATTTTACATTTATTTTCATCATTCATCACAAAAATGTGTTTACGAATATCAAACAATTCCCCAAGTTGACTGTGATCAAGAACTTGAAAATGCCAAAATGTACGTTTATTTCCATTGAGAAGAAGACTGCTTCTGATTTTAAAGCTTCCAAAAAACAAATAACTCTTCTTCTCGGTGGAAATCATCCGGATAATTAAAATTGAAACCTTTGTTGATCTACCAATAAGAAAATCCTCGTGTCCTTACAGATTACACTAAAAAAATTTACTATTTTTTGGCTAAGTAACTGTAAGGATTGGATGATATGTGGGCCCCGAGAAATTTTTCTGGCACGAGCCTCATTGAAGCTTTATGTGGTCCTGTTTGTTACCATCATAATTAATTATTTTTGGCTCTTCCACTTTCGTTATCTGATCTTCTTTGAGTATTCAAACCACAGTTTTTATTTTGTGTTTTAATTACATACAAGGAAATATATTTAACAATCTCGTTTTTTATTTTTTTAAACCATTTTCATGAATTATTTGACACTGCACATAACTTCCAAAATTTCACCTTTTTAGTACAACGTCTAAACTAATAAGACGATTAATCCATGCTTGAAATTAAGGAGCAACAATTTTTTTTGGTTTTCATCATCAATGTAATAGCTTTATGGACCTTTCGCAGTATAAATCTTTTACTTATTGTTATGTAATTTCTATTAAATTTCATTGCTGTTCAAATTACGCTGTAATACAACAGTAAAAACAGGCGCATCAAAAGAACTTAAAATTATCAACATAAAACCTCAATTAACCAAATTAATTAGGAAAACCAAAGCCATAAAATAAGTAAACACAAAAATAAATTTTAAAACAAAACAAAACAAAAGCAAGAAGATCAACAAGAAATAAAAATAACAAAGAAAAAACAACAGAAAACAAAGTTGAAAAAATGGTAATATCTTTTATAAATACACATGCACATATACCATATAATTTTATTACAAAGCAAGAAAGAAAATTTACACACAATGACTAAAGTACCTTTCGCCAGACATGGTATAGAACATTTTAGTGCAGAAAGAGACCTAGTTGGAGGATGGTAGATCACCATAAACAACTCAACACCGTTCAAGCTCCTGACCATCTTGTGATGGAAGCAGCTTGAAGCCTTACAGGAAGATTTAATTATATATATTCAAATAAAATATTTCTGGGTTCAAAGCTACCATGTATTTTATTGAATGTACTGTGAAAGCGGCTCTATAATGATCTCAACTTGAGTTATAAATGTATGATAAAAGTATAAATTTTAAAACAAAGTAAGTTAACGAATCTCTATGATGCAGTAAAACCTCGATATAACGGACAATTTGGGAGAGAGGGTGTCCGTTAAATAGGAAAGTCTGTTTTATAAAAATAACTACAAATGGGTATTTTAGATGATTGAGTAATAGCTTCGTCGTAAAAATAAATTCTTACTTACTTTACCGCATATACCTTAAAAGACACTATTAAAATTTTTACCTAAAAATGTCTACTTTGTAATGAATAAGTCTAATTCTTCCTTAATACTTCTCGAGTCATGAGTCGTAGGATGCTTAGAGTTATCCAAAAAAGATTCAGAGAGGGTGTTTGAGCAATTGTCCTTTTATTAAAAAAGACAATTTAGCCCCGTTTTGCACATATGCAACACAAGTGTAGAAAAAATATTAAAATATAAAGTTATTAATATGTTTCTAAACCAATTGTCGCACATATACAGTTTGGTATTTCAAATTCATCCTGTTGATTTGTTTTGTTGTGAAGTTTCATGTCAATCGCATTTCAATTTTGATTGGAGCTTCCCCACATCAAGCAGTTATGTTCTTAATTTCTCTTACTTATTATTAAACAAATATATTATTCGGATTTCTTTTTGGTCACTAAAAGTTTACTGCACTTTTTGTTACATCTTATATAGTCCCGATATTGCATATTTTCTCACTCATTTTAACTGATATAAGTCTGAATCTGTTGGGAAGTTATTTCCCCACAAAACAGAGTTTACGCACTATTTTGAGATTACGCGTTGGTCATGATCTAATTATTAAAATATCAAATAAATATATAGTCATACTTTTTGGACAGAGTTGACTTATTCATTTTCTTTTATAAAGATGGAATGTTAAAGTAATTAAAATTACAATTATCCAAAAACATAAATAAAACATTAAGCTTCATTTATTTCTTTATAACTTTTCAATCATCATTAGAATAATTCACTAAATTTGATAAAAGTTTTGAATACATTTGTCATTTTAATCTGAAATAGTGAATAATAAATTAAAATCTTATTAAAACTGACAGGTTACTAATTACCTTGGCACTTACTAGTGATATGAATAATAATAATAATAATAATAATAATAATAATAATAATAATAATAATAATAATAATAATAATAATAATAATAATAATAATAATAATAATAATAATAATAATAATAATAATAATAATAATAATAATAATAATAATAATAATAATAATAATAATAATAATAATAATAATAATAATAATAATAATAATAATAATAATAATAATAATAATAATGTTGGGTTTTGGATTATTTCAAGTCGGTTCTCTCTGACTCCTGGTGTCCTTTAAATTAAAACAATGAACGACCCAACGTATATTAAAACAACAGGTTCACAATTTATTATCACGCTGCAATGACCAATCAAAGTTTATACGATTCTCTGCTCGGCGTTGATGCTTTGCAAACAAACAATATTCACCTTTTGATCCTTTAGTTCCGTTGACTCTCGTTTTCCTCGGTTTCTGTTTGGTTTGATCCCTTTTCGCCTTTCCGTATTCTTAATTCTATTTCTTCTTTTCCCTACTTCCCTAATTCGTTTATCCCTTTCCCTATCGTCTGATTCTTCGAACCCTAGCTGAGGCAGAATGCCGATTTTCTCTGATTTTCCCTTTGCTTATATACTCCTCGAAATCAGGATGACAAATGGTTATTGCCGAGCCAATCTTTCGTTTGACATTTTCTCCTACGTGTTTGCTTCGGCTGTCATCCATAATGGTCCAACGAATCCAGATAATTAATGGCCCTACCGGTCTTCCTACGCGCGCTATCTTCTCCTTACTCTTTTCCCATTAATCATTGTGTCAAACTAATGGGCCCAAATCTTCCTTTTGTTTGCCTTTCTTCTTGTTTACCCAGCTCGGGTTTCCTTCATCTCTCGGGTTCTCCATTGGCTCGGGTTTCCCATTAGCTCGGGTTTTCCATTAGCCAATTAATTAATTAATTAACGTTTTCTGTTTTCATACATTTGAATGTTTTTCAACCCTTTCTAACCTTTTTCTGATAAATCCCTAACCGTCATCTTGTTGACCATTAGCTAATCTATAACTGTCCCGTTTTTCCCATTCGATTTCGATGATTTTTCCATTTATTGATTTTTCTCGGATTTCCGGATTCTCGTCTTTCGTAATTGCTTTTTGCATTTTCTAATACTGTTTCCATCGCACTTTCTTTTACTATTAATTCTGTGCACGATCCCGCTTTTATTTGCCTTTTTTCTTCGCTTACTTTCCATTTGAATTATTATCCTAAATTTTATTTAAATTTTTAATTTTAATTTACAGACCTCAACATATCTCCCCCTTAAAAATTTTTTCGTCCTCGAAATCTATGTTTTGCTGTGATTATGTATTATTATTATTATTAATATTACCCTTATTATTATTATTACTATTTATCCGAATTATTACTTCAAAAATTATTCCCCAAGCAAATATTTCCCCAATATCTTCAGGTAATTTATAGTAAATCAAATAAATTGCAATAATCGACTTTCAAAATTCATTTTCCAAAAGACCTATTAATTTCTCATTTGCATTTGTTGATATTCCCGTAGCCAAAACGTCACTCTGAAATGGATCCACGGTCCAATTCTTATTTGCGCAATTGTTTTTATTTTATTTTTGTTTCACTGAAATAAAAATGTACTATCACAGTTTCATTTCATTTTTAGTAATGCAGTTTTCAAAAGACTTATTTATGGTGTCGACTATAATTTGCCCCTTATTATGAAACTGTTAGTATTCTTTTTGAACTCAAATTTCTAAAAGTTCCACTTGTTGATTAATCGATATTTTAATTCTATGCGAATTTAATTCTTTTTTTAATTTTTAACTAATTTATATTTGGAAACACGTTGAAATATTTTATTTTGCTTTAAAAATCAAAAATAATTTAAACATTCTAAAATTAAATTAAAACTCAAATAATTTAAATAAAATATACCATTTAATAATATATTGTTTCATTTAAATTATATATTAGTGTTATTAATTTTCAAAATCAAGAAAAACTTAAAATAAGGAAAAATAAAAACGAATTTATTAATAATAAATTGCTATCAATTTTCTGTAGTACCTTATCAGATAAGCTTCAGTACTCGTTTTATCGCAGAAAAAACAATTTATCATTTTTATTATTATTATTATTATTATTCTTTTATTTTTTATTATCATTATCATTGCAATTAAAGCCGTTCTCGGATATTAAAGAATTGGTTATAATTCACTGTCATATTAGACAACCGATTCCCAGCCATGCCCAGCCATACCCAGCGATATCAGTTATCCAAATATTGATACACTAATCCCAGTCTCCAATCACTTACTGATTTCCCTAGCAATGCAAACAATGTCTGCTATTGGACATTCTTATCCACAGGAAATTGTGTGTTCCTATGCTGTTTTCACTGTGAAATCCAATCATTAAATGGCACCAATTTCCAATCGAAAATATCAGATATTCTGATATAAGAACTAGATTCAATTGCAATGCAAAAAATTACGATCTGAAATTCACAGAAAATATGATTTGATAGAAGGGAAAATCGAGCAAAAACAAACCGATAGAAACAAAAAATAATAATTTTCAGTGCAAAAGAAACAGGTTAAAATTAATTAATTATTAATTATTTAGTATAGTTAAATTTTTTAATTTTATTTATAATTAGAAAATTTTAATTATTAAATTTTTTTAATGTTCAAACTGATTATTTATCTTGTTTTAATTTTATTTAATTTTTTTTTTTCTTTTATAGGCCTAATTTAAAAAAGTAATTATTTATTATTAGAATAAAATAATTAATTAATTTGCAGTTCCTCGTGATTAATTGTCATTTAATAAAGAAAAATTTTATTTTCTATCAATTGAAAACAATGAATATTACAAAAATTTGGTTATTGCATATTATATTATATTAAAAATGATTACATCCGTAATTTTTTTTTTTTAAAAGTTTTACTATTTTAAATAATTATTTTTAATCAGTGTATTTGTTTAGTAAAGGTAAAATATTATTTGCAAATTTTGAAATTTCCCCAGTCGCAAGGTAATTTATTTGGCAAGTAAACACTATATAAGTAAGTGTACTGAATCGAAATATTATTTCATTAACAAATTTGATCGAATTTTAAATCATGCCTCACAAGAGTAAAATTAATATTAATTTTTCTTTTGCTCTATTTTTAAAACATTTATTTAATTTAGAAATAGATGAAGCCAAATCGAAACTAAAGTCAGCCAAAGTCATTTTCGTTTTGGGGTAGTTTTTACACTTGAAATTATTTGGAATTAATTCGTCTTTAATTTTTTATAAATTTCACAGTTTCAAATTTAAATTGTTAATATGGTCCGGGAAGTGGAAAAGGAAGGTGTGCGGTTGCTATGAGCTGCTATGTGTTGCTATAGTCGTGTTGTAAAGACGATCAATTAATTGATTTTTAAAAATAAATTTCGTTAATATTAATCAAATCTAGGTGGTCCGGGAAGTGGAAAAGGAACCCAATGTGAAAAAATAGTTAATAAATATGGTTTTAATCATTTGTCCAGCGGTGCCTTATTACGAGAAGTAGAATCAGGCTCAGAAAGAGGAAATAAACTTAAAGAAATAATGGAAAAAGGAGAACTTGTTTCATTAGTGAGATATTTAATTTAATTTATGATTCTAACTTATTGTATTAATTCTAATAAATTACGGAGAACTTGTTTCATGAGTAAGATATTTAATTTAATTTATGATGCTAACTTATTGTATTAATTCTAATAAATTACAATTTAAGTCTTGTGTAATATTATTCGCTGCAATATTAGTTTAAATTCTTTACTTTTAGAAATTTCAGCTTAGATTTTGTTCAGTTTTTTAAATATTTTATTTTATTTTATTTTTTTTTTTTTGGGCGATTTAAAACATTTATAAACAATGTATATTGTACGGTAATACTTCTATACTGAAAATGCCAGTTACTTTGTTGTTAGTGGCATACCTAGAGTAAATGACGCCTATGGCAAACACAGATCTTGCGCCCTCTCCGATGATGGGTATTACCATTATTATTAATATTTAAAAATAATTTTCGTTATTAATAACTTATTAGTTTATTTCGCTCGCCGCATGGTAAAAAGGTAATCTCCCCCGCACCGACCGACTCATGATATCACTTTGTTTACTCAGCCTGATAAGGTGAACATTAATATTCCGAATGAATTTTTTACTCGTCCTGCGGTTTTTGACGTAGCTGATACCGATAGGCTCTATAATTAATTACCCTGTGGTTTCTTGACGTAGCCCGTGCTGATAAGCTTTCTAATTAATTACCCTGTGGTTTCTTAACGTAGCCTGTACTGATAAGCGTTCTATATAAGTGTCTGCTTTACCACTTTTCGTTGTTTTGTCTTGCCAATCTTGAAGTAAGCATTTTATATTTTATTTTTTTCATATATTTTTTTTTTTTTTGAATTTTAGTAACGCCATCCCTCAATTACTATGGACGTAAGTGATTACTTGTTTTTTGTTTTTGTGACCATGCTGTCCTCAACTACCCTCATAGTAACCGAACACTTGCAATCGCTGTCCAGGGTAGCCAAACCCCGGTGATTGCAAGTGCTCGTGTTGCTTATTAAATTAACTTATTGATACTTATTAACTTAACTTATTTACTGTTTAATTTTAGTTCGTTAATTTGTTTATGCAACTACCTATACCACACTCATGTGTTTGGTCATATATTTTTGATTTTCTGATTTTGTATTTATACTAAAAGCAAACCTCTAATTACAGCTACTCGTATTTTTCTGACAATTTTAGCCGTATTTATACTTATTAATTTATTACGTAATTCTTAAAATCAATTACTTGCCTGCACTAATTATTTGTCGAGGGCGCCATGGTACGGAGTTTTACACATTATTTATTTCATTTTTCTTTTCAACCCTTACTATTTTAGGTCCCAGAACCTAAGTTTGAGCATCTCGATGTTATGCAATGGTTATTTGACTGCCATACTACCAGGTTTTTTTAATTTCTTTTTCAGGGTCCCTTTGCCACCGCGCCGAAAGGGATTGAAACGCACCTTTGCCATTGTGGATACAGGCAGTAGGTTTGAAAGACGCCCGCCTTGCAATGTACGCAGGGAATGGGACTGTGGCATCCAAAGTCCCATTCTGTTGGACTCTGACGACGAATAAAAACGAATAAAACTTTGAATAAATGTTCAGCATACCTTTGTTTTTAATTTATGCTAGAAAGTGTAGGGTAATTGTGTCCCTCTTCGCGATTAGTCTTTGTTACTACTAATGTGAAATTATTCCTTACTTATTTATAATTTTGTTCTCTCGCCCCAGTAGGTTACCCATTGTTATATAGTTATGCTAATTCATTCATTACTACTCAGCCCTTTAATATTATTTATTTCTAATGTTCATTTAAGGTATCATTTCATTATTTGCAACATTTATTTGAGTTATTCTATTTGCTTTTGTCCATTTTTTATCTATTATTCATTTATTTAATTTATCACTTTTTTAATTATTTATTTATATCAATTTGTTTATTTATTTGATTAATATTTATTTACTATTATTTTTTTTTCGAGGACGAAAAAAACACTAACTGGGTCCGTTTAAATAATTTATTTTTTTAGTCTAATTGATTTATCTCACCATCGTCTTCCGATTCCTCTATTTCTTCTACTCTCATTCGAAACATCGCGAAATCGGCCTCGTGTTGAAACAATAAGATTTCCAAACGGTCCAACCACCTTTTCAGACGGAAGTTTTCTTCCTCCCAATCTGTTATTCTGCCCTGCATGCTACGAAACTTTTGCTTTAGCTCTTGCGTACTTGTTTTACACTCTTTGCATGACATCTCCGAGGCTTCTTGCATTCTCTGAAATTAAATGATAGTAATTTTTTTTTGTATTACTCTTTATTCGCAAAGCATCAACACCTCGCTTCGAATCTCAAACAAATTACACCGTTCATCCTATGGTACTTATAAAACATGCACATTGTTAATATAAATGTAATATATTTTTATACTCTATTCATGCAGATCACAATTTATAGTCTTGTCTCATAATATGAATATGATGGTGGTTGAAGGATAGTTAGTTGTCTCTTCTTTACACATATCAAAATGGTGATGATTATGAATGTTATTGATAGGATGAGAAAACCTGTTATTAAAATGTAAATGAGATATTCACAATAGTTGACTGTCAAATCCGAATTTATCATCATTCGTTTATTTGAGTTAGGTTTTGTCGTCTCTTGGGTCGGTAATTGGAAAGGTGATGTGGTTGTATCTGATTTTCGTTTCGATTCATTGATTGTCCTGACTTCCACGAAAACTGTTTGCCATCCGCCTGGTTCGGTTATCCATCGCTGATATTTAACTGTTAATTCCCATGCCGTCTCTAAATCAGAAGTGTAAAGTGTAAAAAAATGATTACCGGCATCTAATATAGTCAGGGTTTTTTGTTTGTAGATAATAACAACTCTTTCATCATTTCCTGATTTTCTATATATCGTTACCGGTCCATTTCCAACACTCAGGGTTATACGATTTGACTCGTCTCTGAGATAGATAGACTGGGTCTCACTCTTAAATCGTGACCATTGGTTTCTCACTACCGTTCCATTTTCGAAGCATATGTTCTCGTAGTAGTTTGCATTAACTGAATAATTTTGATTCATTTTCAATTTCTCGTAGCGGATAACTGATTTTCGCGAGTTAAGGGTGTCGACATTTAACCCTTGAAATGTGATTCGCACTTTCACCAAGTCCACTGGCTTCCAATATATATTGATTCCATTTATCTCTGGTTCTATTTCGATCAAGTTTCGCATCTCTTTTGTGTGCACTTCTATCGGAATTTGCGTGTACCACTTTGACATGTTCTGTCTCAACAGCATTGGTATTTGAAATTTGGCTTTACCTTTCGTACCGCAAATATATCTTTATCATAATTCAGTTCTACCACTGGTGCCGTATTGTCTAGTAAATCAATAATTTCTATTTGGTCTGCGATCTCGCATTTACAGCTCCATACTATATTTGTTAGAGTGGAATATATATGTATTTTCTCCATTCCTCGGATTTTGCTTACCGCATATGGTAAGTCAATCTTTTTGCCGCTCGCAACTGTTACTAACATCAACATTATTGCTACATATAATATCTTATTGAGGTAGCTGACTGGTGTTGGATTTTTCGTGAATTTCTGTTTCAATTTTGTTTGACCCGTTACTTTATTCTGCTTGGACCTTAAGGGGTATCTAGATTCATCTTCCTCTGGCACTAGTTTACATCGATTTGCATGCACAATCATCGGGTTAGCCTTTTTACTCCTGAATGGTAATAACTTCAAATTGGTTTCGGTGGTGTCGCACACTTTGTAGGGTCCTTTAAATGGTCTTTGCAATTTAGGCGATAAACCTTTGAGAGGTTCCGGCCTGTTCAGATACACTAGATCTCCAATCTTTATGCCATGCGCATGTGCTTTTTTATCGTAGGTTTCTTTATATTTCTCTTGGTTATGCTTTATTGTCAAACCGGCTTTAGTCCATACTGACTGCATTTTTTCTTGCATCAGTGCTTTATAATCGGGTATCTCCATATATTGAGAAATTGGTGGTTGGAATTTGAGATCAATCGGCATATTATTTTTCCTTAAATACATCAAGTAAAAAGGGGTCTCTCCTGTACTTTGATTTACTGCATTTCTGTAGGCAAATAGACACGGCTTTATGAAGTCGTCCCAATCTTTCTGTTTTCGATTCACATATGACGAGATCATATTTATCAGTGTCCCATTAAATCGTTCCACTAATCCATCAGTTTGTGGATGATATGGTGACGTATTCAATTTCCAAATTCCAAATAGGTCTGTGATTGATTTGAACATTTCGCTTTGAAAGTTCTTTCCTTGATCAGTTAACAATTTCTTTGAGTACCATAGCGAAATATTATGTTTTCCACAAATATTCTAGCAATCGTGTCTGCTTTTTGGTTTGGAATAGCGTATGCTTCTGGCCATTTGGTAAAATAGTCACAAAAAACAACAATGTATTTGTTTCCTTTTGTTGTTTCCGGTAATGGTCCCAAAATATCCATTGCCGTCATCTCCATTGGTGCTGCGGGTACTGGCATCGGTTTTAATGGTACTTTAATCTTTTTACCAGTATTTCTGCGGGTGATGCATACTTTGCAACTGTTACACCAATTTTTCACGTCTTGTTCCATTGTTGGCCAAAAGTATTTCAATTTTAATCTCGATAGCGTCTTGCGCGTTGACAAATGACCTCCCAACGCTCCATCATGATACTGCATCAGTAATGCGTCTCTGTGCTTGGCTGGTATAATAATTAATGCTTCCCCATTTTTCCAAAATTTAAGTATTCCATTATGAATTACATATTTGCTGTTTGCATCTGTAAGTCGTTTCCAGTCTTGTTCTTTTCTTATTTTGACCGCTTGTTCCATAAATTGTTTAATTCACTATCGTTTTCCTGATCATTTTGAAGTTCAGACATATTATTAACCGCTTTGATTGCAGCGAATATAGTACCTTCCACTTTTTCAGGTGTCCCCTCACTATTATTTTCTGGGATTCTTGACATTGCATCTGCGTTCGCGTTAGCTTTACCTGTCCGATATTTAATCTCAAAGTCGTATTCTTGGAGGGCAATCGACCATCGTATTAATTTACTGGCTGAATCTCTGTGTTTCATTAACCACTGTAATGGATTATGATCTGTATAAACAGTAAATTTTCTGCCCAATAAATATTGTCTAAAAGTAGTAATTCCATACACTAACGCTAACGTTTCCTTTTCAATCGTTGAGTAGTTTTTCTCGTGAGGCCTCAGTGATCGGCTTGCATAGGCTATTACGTGGTCCTTTTCACCTTCAAATTTTTGTCCTAACACCGCACCCAATGCAACGTTGCTTGCATCCGTCATCAAGATAAATTGTTTTGTAAAATCTGGACATCTTAATATAGGAGTTGTTACTAATTTCTCTTTTAATGTATTGAAAGCGTTTTGTTGCATTTGTCCCCAAATAAATTTATTGTTTTTCTTTAGTAACGTATTCAATGGTTGTGCGATGTGAGAGAAATCTTTTATAAATTTTCTGTAATAGCTCGCCAAACCTAAAAATTGTCTAACCTCATCGGCATCTTTTGGTACTGGGTACTCTTCCACTTTTTTGATGTTATCTGGATTAGTTTGTAACCCTCGCCGTGATATTATATGTCCTACATAAATCACTTCTGCTTTGCCCCATTCACATTTCGATGGTTTGATTTTTAGTTTTGCACTTTTGAGCCGTTTAAATACAGTTTCTACATCTTTCAAGTGTTCTTCAAAATCATTTGAAAATATTATTATATCGTCGATATATACCAATGCATGTCGAATACCTCGTAACACATAATTCATTCCTCGTTGGAATGTAGCTGGGGCTCCTGTTAATCCAAATGGTAACACATTGAACTCATACAGTCCTTTGCCATCCGAGAACGCCGTCTTTCCTCTATCTTCCTCTTTTACCCTAAATTGATTGTACCCTTTGTTTAAATCAATAACTGTGAAATATCGTGCCTCTCCCATTTGATCGAACATTTCTTGGGGTACTGGAATTGGATAAGTGTCTTTCCTCGTAACTTGATTTAGCTTCCGATAATCTACGCAAAATCGTAAGTCTCCATCTTTTTTCTTAACTATCACTATTGATGAGGAGAATGGTGACGCACTATCTCGAATTATTCCAAATTCCTTCATTGCTGTAATCTGTCTATCACTTTCATCTTGATGAACGTAGGGGATTCTGTATGGCTTTATTTTTATTGGAGTTTCGTCTAATAACGGTATTTCATGCTCAATTACATTGGTTAGACCTAAATCATATTCGTGTTTGGCAAAGATATCTCGGTATTTTCTCAGCAGTTTTGTGAATTCCTTTTTCTGCATCTCATTTAAATCATTGCTTACCACTTCAGGCTCCTTGTACACCTTGACGTTTCTTGGTATTTTACAATTTGTTTCAACAGACATTTTCGATAATTTTCCCAATTTTGTTTTTGGGTGTAGCTGAACGGTTTCTTACTGCTATTCGTTATATGGACTGGTACTATCTGATTTTCCACTTTGACAACTTCGTCACATATCGGTAAATCATATTTTTCGACTAGCGTTTGATTTGGTTCGAATATAAAATCACCATTATCCACACTCATGGTATTTGCACAATATACCATCTCCGATTGTGGTGGTATTGTCAATGTCTGATTCACAAACACTTCACCTGCCCTGTGAATTATTTTTCCTGTTTCTCCTGCTATCAAATTACCTGTCTTTAAATCAAGTGAGACTCCGTCCAGCTGCTCTAATATATCCATACCGATCAGACATTGTACTGGGCTTCCCTTCATTATGAGCGCATTGTGCGCTATTATTCGGTCTCCTATATGGAATATGACGTTAAGTTGTCCAATTATGTTTAATTCATTTTTTGATAATGACCTCACTATTTCGTCGGTAGGCTTTATTTGCATTTTCTCCTTCACGTTTAATACATTTTCCGATATTATTGTGTGACTAGATCCCGAATCAACCAAAGCTTCTACTTTATGTTTGTTCATTTGTATAAATATTCGGGGTTGCTTTCCCCTTTTTGTTAATGTCATCATTGAGTAGTTGCATGGTAAGCCTAACATATTCTTTCTCTCGATCTCTGCGCTAGAAGGCTCGATTCTCTCTCCTACCATTCCTTCACATTGTAATGCGATATTTTCTACTGGTTTCATCTCTCGTAATCGATCAACTGGATATACGGGTGCTGGTTGCATAAACGATTTTGGTATACACAATTTTGTAAACGTGTCTACGCTACTCGCATTTAACAGTGGCTCTTTTAAGATTTGATAGGTTCTCAACGCTTCTTTATTCATTCCACTTAGTTCTTGATTGTCAACATATAACGGTGCACTATCACCCTCGTTGTCATTGTCATTATTCTCGTCCTTGAAGGGGTTGTACTAGCGTAGCTCACCTTTTTCTTCTTTAATATTCGCGCTTTGAGTATCTCCAACTCCTGATATTGATGATGAGTAATGAAGAATCTAGCCAATAATGGTATGCAACCAATTACTAATTTCCACGACCAACCTGTGATCGCGTATAATCTGTGTGTTGATAGGACCTGCGATATTATTACTTTGATTACAACACATATTACATAAATTCCAATCAATCCGGCACACGCTTGTCCAATGAACATAAACTTTCCCAGATCTTTTTCATTGTATTATACGTCGCTTTCTTGTAATGATCTGGAGTTAACAAATACTCGTAATTTACCTTCCCACTTCCGCTTGGGAGAATTGTATCTACCATCTCCATTATTACTCTTTCTTTCTTTGATGGAAATAACAAGTTTCTGCGGGCTTCCTCAATGTCTTCGTTCGAGTAAATTCCACTTTGCGATAATTTCTCTATGACGTAAAATTTACCAGATATTGTAATTCTGTCAATTCTAAGTTTTCCGGTGTCTTTACTTCTCGATGATCTGGTAATGCAATCCAAGATTCTGGTGTTAGTCTGTATAGTGGTGCCAACAATCTATTACACTGTAATACTTTCGGTTTCACGTCCTCTTCCAGTAAGATTCGTGTTACAGGCTCCATAAATCGCAACTTTCCATTTAAATTCACTGGTAACTCGTTGGTGCATTGGTCATACTTTGTCAGTTTAACTGGTACCGCTTTACATTTATAGCTATATAGTGCTTCACCGAAAATTCTGGCAAACACCCCATTTTCTGCAATTAACATTGGTGCTACCAAATTAGGATTGGTTATAGCCATTGCCATCGATTTCGGAGTATTTCTTTGTTGAGATTGCAATCATTTATAATAACTTCTCGGTACACATTTTCAACAGTATTTTGACCAAAGTGAAATAAATAATCTATTTTGTTATTAAAGTAATTTGTCAACTTGATATCTCCGGCATGTATGTTTGTTTGGGCCTCTATAATCATTTTCTGAGATACATATATACCTTTATAATTTGTCTCATAGACATTTTGTCCACACTTTGTTTTAGTTTCTTTTCTCAGGAATCGCATCCCGTCTTCCTCTGAGGTTGACATTAACACTGTTGGAGTATCTTTCATCCGTAGAGGTGTGATTCTTGTTGTTGTACTCGTTGCTGGATCCATTCTTATTTTCTCGGGCTTTTCCCTGATCTGTTCTCCGTTATTTCTTTAAACTCATTGACTTCAATTGCACTAAATTGCACTTTTTGGTATCGACATCGTACACTAAAATTGATTCTCCTGTCTGACAGCTAGATTGTTTCATGTTGCAGAATGGATGTGTTTGTAGTTTACCAGTATCATCATCAAATGATCATCAAATTCTCTTAATTCTGACATGTACTCTTCTACAACACGGCTTTGTCAATTATAGCATCGTCTACTTTGTATGGCTCTCCTTGGCAATCACCATTCGACTTTATTATCCCTCGCACGGTTACAGTCTCACGGATTTTGTGGTTAAGCTTTGCTTGTAGTTTGATATCTGCATTAATTTTCAACTGTCCTGTTTGAAAGGCTGCCAAACAATTCTCCGGAATTATTTCTATCGGTCTAGGTATCGATTGCATTTTCACCATCGATGAGTGGCTCCATTTTCCACAATAAAATACAAAAGTAGTTTGTTTCACTGTACACTCTCTCACCTTTGATCTTCGAACCCGATTCTTGATATACATGATATTTTACTGGATTTGTCACTTTAAATTTTACTGGATATGCATCCGAACACTCTGCTACGTTTACCAACGAGTATACTCTTCCCATTTCGGTTTGGGAGCAGTCATATGCCACAATGAATTCGTCGTATTTATTATTCCCAAACACTGAATTAGAATTATCACCATGGAAATGCAAGTTTTCCCTTTTTCCTCACTGTCTCTGTTTTTGGGCTCTCAGCCTTTTGTATTAACTCTTCCCATCCGCCATTGTTTGCGATCCACTTCATCAAATATTTATTCGTCATTTCAGTAGCTTTCTTTATCAATGATTTTGAATTGTCACTTTCCAGCTAACCATAGTACCACATCTTCAATTATTATATAGGCTAGCACTGTCAGTATTACTTCTCTATCTTACTCATTCGTGTTAAGTCCTCCTCTACTGCTTCCTCACAATTCCTTTTCTTATAATTTCTTTTTAATTATCGACGGTTATCTCCCTCCTTTAATTCGTTGCCATCTTTTTACACTCTTTTCCCCCTCCGCAATATCATTTTTCTGTTTCTTTTTCATCTACAAATACAATTCGTTACTAATTTTTTAATTCGTCAGTTTCACTTTGTCATCTAACGCTGTTCGCTTGATTCCTCTAAACTCAAGATTCAATTTCCGATCATTCTGTTTTATCCCCAATATCGCAAGTCATTTTTCGTCTTCAACAAGTTCTCTTCACTTTTATTTTCATCTATGCTCGATAGTATCCTTTATCGCGGTGCTCCCTTTCCTCTAATCCTTGTAACTTCATTCTTTCTGATTTTTCTCATTTTCCATTGTTTCTAATTCTCTGCATCATTAATTTCTGATCCAATTCTCTGGGCATCTACACTTCGGTTTTAATCTCTAATTATCATTTGTCATTCCTTTCTACAGAGGCCAACGTATATTACTGCATCTTCTTCCATTTTCACCACTTTGTTTTGTTGCGTTACAATTATTATTACATTTGGGTTAATCCGTAGTTTAACATTATTCGTTCTCATCTTCTCGTCCTTTGAACGGTCACCGTAATTCTCGTCCATTCCTAATATTCTCCGCTGCTTTTTGTTCGTATCTTTTCTTTGCTTTTACACTCAATCGTTCCTGATCAATATTCAATCCTTTGATCCACATATTTAACGTTTTCAGGACTTCGCACTATCGTCTGCCGTCTCATATTCATTGTCTAGTTTTCGAATTACTCTTTTAACTTTGCCTGATAACTCGTCGGTTTTTCGTATACGGTACGCATTGATTCAAACACCTTCTTTCATGTCTCGATCCATTTCGGCTGCTCATTTATGGTCGATTATACTCGCATTTTTTATCTCTATTTCCTGCTTACAGGCGTTCCTGTAAATCTGCTAGATCTTTTTCAATTTTGTCTGTCTGCTTAGAAGTATTACAGCATTAACACTTTTACTTATTTTCCAGCCTGGTATCAGACCGCATTTCTAAGACTCCTCGTCTTCCAGCATCTATTCTAAATTTTAGTTTGACTTGCCCTCCACTGTTATTGACGCAGTATTCGCTCCTTTTAGTCTTTGATTTGTCACGTAGGCCTTTTCACGGATTGGCCTTCACATTTCACGGTCCGTCGTTTCACTATGGATATCATCTTAAATCCTTGGTTGACCGCAAAGCCTTGCACTTTTGCATTTGCTTAGTTCTTTATCTCTGTTTCTTTATAACTTTGCACATAAATTTATGGCTCTCTTTAGTTCGCTTTGGCGTTGTGACATCACATGAGTTCTGCGGATCCATCGTTTTCAATGGGTGTCAGTTTCTTTTCTCAAGCATTTTTTCAATCGGCGGCTAACAGTTTGCGTCCGGATTCTCATCTGAATGCTATCTTTCGCACTTTCGGGCGGGTTTTCCTCACCTTTGACCCGGTTTAATTTCATATGAGATTCATGTTCTTTCTCTGATTCGATTTAGCCACTAGTTTGTTCAGCTTCTGTCGCATTATCGAATTCCTTTTCCATTTTGTTCTTGTTCCTCTTCTGAGCATATGTCATGTTACTGGGTTTGGCTATATTCTTGGATTATTGATTTTCTTTAAAGTAGGTCTCTGAATCTCTCTTGAGTTCCTTTGGGCATGCTCGCGCCATGTGGCCGTTCCTTGCACGAATGACATTGTATCTGTCCATTTGTATTCACTTTGTCCCTTTGTGGTGAAGATGACGCTGACGGGAATGATCTTGATCTTGGTAAAACAGTTTGCTGTAATTGCCCTTTCTTTCCGATCGATAGCATTGGACATCACTGCTGATCCTTTTTGTTTTCTGTGATTCTTGTGGGCTGGGTTTTTTCCATATTTGAACCAACATTTGATTTTGAGTAGTGTCCAGACTTTTTGCAATGTTCGCATTGGGATTATTTACCTGTCCATTTGTTGTACCTCATTCGCTGATCTACGGCTTGAATCTAGTATTTGGTTCTTAAATTGGACTACTGATTTGATTATTTTCTTTCTCCATGGTTGCTCTCACAGGCGTTAATGACCGCTTCACGTTCTCCATTAACTCCAAAGCATCTGATCCTTTTTTGCACTTTATTCGCTTCTTCTTTCATGGCTTTTCTTCACGAAGCTCATCGAAATTTGGGAAAATCCACACATAGGGCTTTTTGTTCGGAGTGGACTCCGGTTTATACTGATCTTCTACAGTCTTTAACCTTGCTTTGCGCTCATATCTGCTTGGATCGGGTTTTGACTTCGAGGCTTTATCTTGCTAAGTTGTTCAGATTGATAGCCATCACTGCCGATCATCTGGACTTGAACTCGATTATAATTTCGTGTCGCAATGGATTCTTTTGATTCTCCACAAACCGTTTCGTGCCATTGATCCTTCCTTTTGTCCATCTTTGCCACATTTCGTTTGTGACTTGCTGCCAGGCTTCTCTTGCCGCCTTCAGATAGATGGGATCTCTGAACCTTATGGCTATGTGTCATCGTATGTGAGGCGTACATTTAATCTCCATGAATCTGCAATCTTCAACGCTCCCCCATATTGATTGCGCGGTATTTCTGACAACTGTGCGAATCTCATCTCTCTATTGAGAGGCATAAGTTATCTTTGCCATTTGGACTTGTTTCTGACTCTGAGTTGTTATCGGTTCACTTGAGCTACTTCAAGCGTTAAACAATAATTTAAAATTACTTTTTCAACTTTCTTTTAAATCTCCCAATTATAGCCTTTTATTATTCGTTACACTTATTTTAATTCTAAGCCGACTTTCACTCACGTCAGTACTACTTCTTTTTTTATATTCCTTTTTCACTAGCTTCCCTAATAATTCCCTCCGGTTTCAATCACGTTCGGTACTATTTTTTTTCAATATTATTTTTCCACTAAACTTTCAATATTTCCCGCCTTCATCACGTCGTTTACTATTTTTTTAATATGTATTTTTCCTATTTTCATAATTTTGTCGCCGACTTTTCATCACGTCCGGTACTATTTTTTTTCAATAATTATTTTCACTACTTTCAATATTTTCCGCCGACTTTCAATCCTTCGGGCTTTACAGAATATATTTGGTGTTTTGGTTATTTCAGTCGGGTTCTCTCTGACTCCTGGTGTCCTTTAATTAAAAATTAACGACCAGTCTATTAAACAACGGTTACAATTTATTATCACGCTGCAATGACCATCAAAAGTTTTATACGATTCTCTGCTCGGCGTTGATGCTTGCAACAACCTATTCACCTTTTTGATCCTCTTAGTTCCGTACTCTCGTTTTTCCTCCGGTTTCTGTTTGGTTTGATCCCTTCGCCTTTCCGTATTCTTTTCTATTTCTTTCTTTTCCTACTTCTATTGTTTATCCCTTTCCTATCGTTTGATTCTTTCGACCCTTAGCTGAGGCAGAATGCCGATTTTCTTGAATTTCCTTGCTTATACTCCTCGAAATCAGGACTGACAAGTTATTGCGAGCAATCTTTCGTTTGACATTTTCTCCTACGTGTTGCTTCGGATGTCATCCATAATGGTCCAACGATCAGATAATTAATGGCCCTTACGGTCTTCCTACGGCGCGCTATTTCTCCTTACTCTTTTCCTTATTCATATGTCGTTCAACTAATGGGCCCAATCTTCCTTTGTTTGCTTTTCTTCTGGTTACAGGCTTCGGGGTTTCCTTCATCTCTCGGGTTCTCATTGGCTCGGGTTTCCATTGCTCGGGTTTTCCCATTAGCCAATTAATTTAATTTTAAACGTTTTCTTTTTCATCATTTGAATGTTTTTCAACCCTTTCTAAACCTTTTTCTGATAAATCCTACCTTCATCCTTGGTTGACCATTAGCTATCTTAACTGTCCCGTTTTTGCTTCGATTTCGATGATTTTTCAATTTTATTGATTTTTCTTCGGATTTCGATTCTGTCTTTCGTAATTGCTTTTTGCATTTTCTAATACTGTTTCCATCGCACTTTCTTTACTTTAATTCTGTGCACGATCCCGTTTTATTGCCTTTTTTCTTGCTTAACTTTCCAGTTTGATTTTATCTAAATTTTATTTAATTTTTATTTTTCGACTCACCATAATAATATAATTATTCATATTCTAAGAATTTATGATTTTCTTGTCTCTGGAATATATTAATTAAATATTAATTAAATTGATAAAAATTTATGAAACCTCGACTCTAATAATTAATAAATTATATAATATATATATGATAATATATAATAATAATAATCATAATATAATAATTTAATTAATATATAATATAATAATATAATTATATTTATAATATAAAATAATAATAATGAATAATAATAATAATAATAATGAATAATAATAATATAAATAATAATAATAATAATAATAATAATATAATAATATATAATAATAATAATTAATATAATACTATAATATATAATAATTTCATATAATTAATGAATAATAATTATATATTATAATAATAATATACTATAATAATATATAATTATATAATTTAATAATAATAATAATAATAAAATAATAATAATAATAATTAATAATAATAATAATAATAATATAAAATAATAATAATAATAATAATAATATAATAATATAATATAATATATTAATAATACTTAATAATAATTAATATTATAATAATTAATATATTATAATATATAATTAATATTATTTAATAATATAATAAAATATAATAATAATAATATAATAATAATAATATATAATTATAATAATAGTATAATAATAATAAATAATAATAATAATAATATAATAATAATAATAATAATTGTTCATTACATTGGTTAGAACCCTAAATCATATTCGTGTTTTGGCAGATATCTCTGTATTTTCTCAGCAGTTTTGTGATTCCTTTTTTGCATCTCATTTAAATCATTGCTTACCACTTCAGGCTCCTTGTACCCTTGACGTTTTGTATTTTACATTTGTTTCACAGACATTTCGATATTTTCCCAATTTTGTTTTTTGGGTGTAGCTGAACCGGTTTCTTACTGCTATTTCGTTATATGGACTGGTACTATTGATTTTCCACTTTGACAACTTCGTCACATATCGGTAAATCATATATTTTTCGACTAGCGTTTGATTTGGTTCGAATATAAAATTTATCCACACTCATGGTATTTGCAACAATATACCATCTCCGATTGTGGTGGTATTGTCAATGTCTGATTCACCAAACTCTCACCTGCCCGTGAATTATTTTTCCTGTTTCTCCTGCTATCAAATTACTGTCTTATCAAGTGAGAACTCTCCGTCCAGCTGCTCTAATATATCCATACCGATCAGACATTGTTACTGGGCTTCCCTTCATTATGAGCGCCATTGTGCCGCTATTTTCGGTTCCTATATGGAATATGACGTTAAGTTGTCCATTATGTTTAATTCATTTTTTGATAATGACCTCACTATTCGTCGGTAGCTTTATTTGCATTTCTCCTTCACGTTTAATACATTTTCCGATATTATTGTGTGACTAGATCCCGAATCAACAAAGCTTCTACTTTATGTTTGTCATTTGTATAATATTCGGGGTTGCTTTCCCCTTTTTGTTAATGTCATCATTGAGTAGTTGCATGGTAGCCTAACATATTCTTTCTCTCGATCTCTGCGCGAGGCTCGATTCTCTCTCCTACCATTCTCATTGTAATGCGATATTTTCTACTGGTTCATCTCTCGTAATCGATCAACTGGATATAGGGTGCTGGTTGCTAAACGATTTTGGTATACATTTGTAAACGTGTCTACGCTACTCGCATTTAACAGTGGCTCTTTTAAGATTTGATAGGTTCTCAACGCTTCTTTATTCGTTCCACTTAGTTCTTGATTGTCACATATAACGGTGCACTATCACTCGTTTGTCTTGTCATTATTCTCGTCCTTGAAGGGGTTGTACTAGCGTAGCTCACCCTTTTTCTTCTTTAATATTCGCGCTTGAGTATTCTCCAACTCTGATATTGATGATGAGTTGAAGATCTAGCCATAATGTTATGCAACCATACTAATTTCCACGACCAACCTGTGATTCGCGTATATCTGTGTGTGATAGGGACTGCGAATTTATTACTTTGATTACACACTATTACATATTCCAATCAATCCGGCACACGCTGTCCAATGAAACATAACTTTCCCAGATCTTTTTCATTGTATATACGTCGCTTTCTTGTATGATCTGGAGTTAACAATACTCGTAATTTACCTTCCCACTTCCGCTTGGAGAATTGTATCTACCATCTCCATTTTAATCTTTCTTTCTTTGATTGGAAATAACAAGTTTCTGCGGGCTTCCTCAATGTTTTCGTTCGATAAATTCACTTTGCGATAATTCTCTAATGACGTAAAATTACCAGATATTGTAATTCTGTCAATTCTAAGTTTCCGGTGTCTTTACTTCTCGATGATCTGGTAATGCAATCCAAGATTCTGGTGTTAGTCTGTATAGTGGTGCCACAATCTATTTCACTGTATACTTTCGGTTTCACGTCCTTTCCAGTAAGATTTCGTGTTACAGGCTCATAAATCGCACTTTCCATTTAAATTCACTGGTAACTCGTTGGTGCATTGGTCATACTTGTCAGTTTAACTGGTACCGCCTTTATTTAAGCTATATGTGCTTCACCGAAAATTCTGGCAAACACCCATTTTCTGCAATTAACATTTGGTGCTACCAATTAGGATTGGTTATAGCCATTGCCATCGATTTCGGAGTATTTCTTTGTTGAGATTGCAATCATTTATAAAACTTCTCGGTACACATTTTCAACAGTATTTTGACCAAGTGAATAAATAATCTATTTTGTTATTAGTATTTGTCAATTGATATCTCCGGCATGTATGTTTGTTTGGGCCTCTATATCTTTTCTGAGATCTATATACCTTTATATTTGTCTTCATAGACATTTGTCCACACTTTGTTTTAGTTTCTTTTCTCAGGAATCGCATCCCGTCTTCTCTGAGGTTGCATTAACACTGTTGGAGTTCTTTCATCTCCGTAGAGGTGTGATTCTTGTTGTTGTACTCGTTGCTGGATCCATTCTTATTTTCGGGCTTTTCCCTGATCTGTCTCCCGTTATTTCTTTAAATCTTGACTTCAATTGCCCTAATTGCACTTTTTGGTATCGACATTCGTACACAAATTGATTCTCCTGTCTGACAGCTAGATTGTTTCATGTTGCAGAATGGTGTGTTTGTAGTTTACCAGTATCTACATCAAATGATCATCAAATTCTCTTAATTCTGACAGTTACTCTTCTACAACCACGGCTTTGTCATTATAGTCGTCTACTTTGTATGGCTCTCCTTGGCAATCACCATTCGACTTTATTATCCCTCGCACGTTACAGTCTCACGGATTTGTGGTTTAAGTTTGCTTGTAGTTGATATCTGCATTAATTTTCACTGTCCTGTTTGAAAGGCTGCCAAACAATTCTCCGGAATTATTCTATCGGTCTAGGTATCGATTGCATTTTTCACATCGATGAGTGGCTCCATTTTCCACAATAAAATACAAAGTAGTTTGTTTCACTGTCACTCTCTCACCTTTGATCTTCGACCCCGATTCTTGATATACATGTATTTACTGGATTTGTCACTTTAAATTTTACTGGATTGCATCCGAACACTCTGCTACGTTTACCAACGAGTATACTCTTCCCATTTCGGGGGAGCAGTCATATGCCACACATGAATTCGTCGTATTTATTATTCCCAAACACTAATAATAGAATTATCAACCATGGAATGCAAGTTTTCCCTTTTTCCTCACTGTCTCTGTTTTTGGGCTCTCACCTTTTGTATTAACTCTTCCCATCCGCCATTGTGTTTGCGATCCACTTCATCAAATATTTATTCGTCATTTCAGTAGCTTTCTTTATCAATGATTTGAATTGTCACTTTCCAATAACCATAAGTACCAATCTCAATATTATATAGGCTAGCACTGTCATATTACTCTCATCTACTCAGTTCGTGTTAAGTCCTCCTTACTGCTTCCTCACAATTCCTTTTCTTCATAATTTCTTTTTAATTATCGACGGTTATCTCCCTCTTTAATTCCGTTGCCATCTTTTTACAACTCTTTCTCCCCCTCCGAATATCATTTTTCTGTTTCGTTTCATCTACAAATACAATTCGTTACTAATTTTTTAATTCGCTCAGTTTCCTTGATTCATCTAAACGCTCAGTTCGCTTGATTCCTCTAAACTCAAGATTCAATTTCCGCATCATTCTGTTTTATCCCAATATCGCAATGTCATTTTTCGTCTCAACAAGTTCTCTTCACTTTTATTTTCATCTATGCTCGAGTAGTATCCTTTATCGCGGTGCTCCCTTTCCTCAGCATCCTTGTAACTTCATTTCTGATTTTTCTCATTTTCCATGTTTCTAATTCTCTGCATCATTAATTTCTTGATCAATTCTCTGGGTCATCTACAACTTCGGTTTTAATCTCTAATTATCATTTGTCACTTCCTCATACAGAGGCCAACGTACTATTACTGCATCTTCTTCCATTTTCACCACTTTGTTTTGTTGCGACACATTATTATTACATTTGGGTTACATCCGTAGTTTAACATATTCGTCATCATCTTCTCGTCCTTTGAACGGTCACACGATAATTCCGTCATTCCTAATATCTCCGCTGCTTTTTGTTCGTATTTTTCTTTGCTTTTACACTCAATGTTCCTGATAATATTCAATCCTTTGATCCACATATTTAACGCTATTATCAGGACTTCGCACTATCGTCTGCCGCTCATACATTGTCTAGTTTTCGAATTACTCTTTTAACTTTGCCTGATAACTCGTCGGTTTATTCGTATACGGTACGATGCATTCAACACCTTCTTTCATGTCTCGATCCATTTCGCATGCTCATTATGAAGTCGATACTCGCATTATTTTATCTCTATTTCCTGCTTACAGGGTATCCTGTAAATCTGCTAGATCTTTTTCAATTTTGTCTGTCTGTTAAAGTATTAACAGCATTAACAACTTTTACTTATTTTCCAGCCTGGTATCAGACCGCATATCTAAGTACTCCTCGTCTTCCAGACATCGATTCTCAAATTTTAGTTTGCACTTGCCCTCCACTGTATTGACGCAGTATTCGCTCCTTTAGTCTTTGATTTGTCCGTAGGCCTTTACACGGATTGGCACTTCACATTTCACTCCGTCGTTTCACTATGATATCATCTAAATCCTTGTTGACCGCAAAGCCTTGCCAAACTTTGCATTTGCTTAGTATCTATATCTCTGTTTCTTTAATAACTTTGCACATAAATTTATGGCTCTCTTTAGTTCGCTTTGGGTTAGTGACATCACACTGAGTTCGCGGATCCATCGTTTCAACTGGGAGTTGTCAGTTTCTTTTCTCAAGCATTTTTCAATCCGGCTAACAGTGCAGTCCGGATTCTCATCTGAATGCGATCTTTCGCACTTTCGGGCGGGTTTTCCTCACCTTCTGACCCGGTTCTAATTATCATATGAGATTCAGTTCTTTCATCTGATTCGATTTAGCCACTAGTTTGTTCAGCTTCTGTCGCATTTCGAATTCCTTTTCCATTTTGTTCTTGAAATTCCTCTCTCTGAGCATATGTCATGTTACTGGGTTTGGCTATATTCTTGGATTATTGATTTTCTTTAAAATAGGTCTGCTGAATCTCTCTTGAGTTCCTTGGGCATGATCGCGCCATGTGGCCGTATCCTTGCACGAATGACATTGTATCTGTTCCATTTGTATTCACTTTGTCCCTTTGTGGTGAAGGACGCTGACGATGATCTTGATCTTGGTAAAACAGTTTCTGCTAATATGCCCTTTCTTTCCATCGATAGCATTCGACATCACTGCTGATCCTTTTGTTTTCTGTGAATCTCTTGTGGGCTGGGTTTTTCCATATTTGAACCAACATTGATTTTGAGTAGTGTCCAGACTTTTTGCAATGTTCGCATTGAGGATTATTTACCTGTCCATTTGATTGTACACTCATCGCTGATCTACCGGCTTGAATCTAGTATTTGGTCTTAAATTGGACTACTGATTTGATTATTTTCTTTCATCCATGGTGCTCTCACAGGCGTAATGACCGCTCACGTCTCTCCATTAACTCCAAAGCATCTGATCTTTTTGCACTTTTAAATTCAGCTTCTTCTTCATGGCTTTCTTCACGAGCTCATCGAAATTGGAAAATCCACAACATAGGGCTTTTTGATTTCGGAGTGGACTCCGGTTTATAACTGATCTTCTACAGTCTTTAACCTGCTTGGCTCATATCTCTTGGATCGGGTTTTGACTTCGAAGCTTTATCTTGCTAAGTTGTTCAGAAGGTTTCTTTATATTTCTCTGGCTTATGCTTTTTTGTCAACCGGTTTAGCTCCATACTTGACGCCATTTTTCTTTGCATCAGTGCTTTATAATCGGGCTATCTTCCATATATTGGAGAAATTTGAGTGGGTGGAATTTGAGGATCAATCGCATATTATTTTTCCTTAAATTACATCAAGTAAAAAGGGGTCTTTCTATCCTGCTACTTGATTTTACTGGCATTTCTGAGGCCAAATAGACACGGCCTTTTATGAAGTCGGCTCCCAATCTTTCTGTTTTCGATTCACATATGGGACGCAGATCATATTTATCAGTGTCCCATAAAATCGTTCCACCTAATCCCAATCAGTTTGTGGATGATATGCGGTGATCGTATTCAATTTCCAAATTCCCAAATAGGTCTGGTGATTGATTTGGAACATTTCGGCTTTTGAAAGTCTTTCCTTGACAGGTTAACAATTTCTTTTGGAGCTACCATAGGCGAAATATTAGTTTTCCACAAATATTTCTAGCAATCGTGTCTGGCTTTTTTGCGGTTTTGGAAAGGCGTATTTGCTTCTGGCCATTTGGTAAAATAGTCACAAAAAACAACAAGTGTATTTGTTTTCCTTTTGGTTGTTTCCGGTAATTGCGGCTCCCCAAAATATCCATTGCCGTCACTCATTTTGGTGCTGGCGGCGCTTACTGGGGCATCGGGTTTAATGGCCTACTTTAATCTTTTTTACCAGTTTTTCTGCGGGTGATGCATACTTTGCAACTCGTTTACACCAATTTTCACGTCTTGTTCCATTGTTGGCCAAAATATTTCAATTATTTCTTGTTTTTATTGTATCTCGATAGCCGTCTTGCGGCGCTTGAAAAATGACCCTCCCAACGCTCCATCATTGATACTGCCATCAGGTAATGCGTCTCTGTGCTTGGCTCGGTTAATAATTAATGGCTTCACAACACACCCCACAACCCATTTTTCCAAAATTTAAGTTATATCCATTATGAATTACATATTATGTTTGCATCTGTTAAGTCGTTCCAGTCTTGTTCTTTTCTTATTTTGACGCTCTGTTCCATAAATTGTTTTAATTCACTATCGTTTTCCCTGATCATTTGAAGTTTCAGACATATTATTAAACCGCCTTTGATTGCAGCGAATATAGCACCTTCCCTTTTTCAGGGTTGGTCCCCCTCCACTATATTTTCTGGGATTCATGACCATTGCATCTTGCGTCGCGTTAGCTTTACCTGTCCGATATTTAATCTCAAAGTCGTATTCTTGGAGGGCAATCGACATCGTATTAATTTACTTGGCTGAATCTCTGTGTTTCATTAACCACTGTAATGGATTATGATCTGTATAAACAGTAAATTTTCTGCCCCAATAAATATTGTTCTAAAAGTAGGTAATTCCATACACTAACGCCCTAACTTTCCTTTTCAATCGTTGAGTAGTTTTTCTCGTGAGGCCTCAGTTGATCGGCCTTGCATAGGGTACTTACGGTGGTCCTTTTCACCTTCAAATTTTTGTCCTAAAAACCCGCACCCCAATGCAACGGATTGGCTTGGCATCCGTCATCAAGATAAATTGTTTTGTAAAATCTGGACATCTTAATATAGGAGTTGTTACTAATTTCTCTTTTAATGTATTGAAAGCGTTTTGTTGCATTTGTCCCCAAATAAATTTATTGTTTTTCTTTAGTAACGTATTCAATGGTTGTGCGATGTGAGAGAAATCTTTTATAATTTTCTGTAATAGCTCGCCAAACTAAAAATTGTCTAACCTCATCGGCATCTTTTGGTACTGGGTACTCTTCCACTTTTTTGATGTTATCTGGATTAGTTTGTAACCCTCGCCGTGATATTATATGTCCTACATAAATCACTTCTGCTTTGCCCCATTCACATTTCGATGGTTTGATTTTTAGTTTTGCACTTTTGAGCCGTTTAAATACAGTTTCTACATCTTTCAAGTGTTCTTCAAAATCATTTGAAAATATTATTATATCGTCGATATATACCAATGCATGTCGAATACCTCGTAACACATAATTCATTCCTCGTTGGAATGTAGCTGGGGCTCCTGTTAATCCAAATGGTAACACATTGAACTCATACAGTCCTTTGCCATCCGAGAACGCCGTCTTTCCTCTATCTTCCTCTTTTACCCTAAATTGATTGTACCCTTTGTTTAAATCAATAACTGTGAAATATCGTGCCTCTCCCATTTGATCGAACATTTCTTGGGGTACTGGAATTGGATAAGTGTCTTTCCTCGTAACTTGATTTAGCTTCCGATAATCTACGCAAAATCGTAAGTCTCCATCTTTTTTCTTAACTATCACTATTGATGAGGAGAATGGTGACGCACTATCTCGAATTATTCCAATTCCTTCATTGCTGTAATCTGTCTATCACTTTCATCTTGATGAACGTAGGGGATTCTGTATGGCTTTATTTTTTATTGGGAGTTTCGTCTAATAACGGTATTTCATGCTCAATTACATTGGTTAGACCTAAAATCATATTCGTGTTTGGCAAAGATATCTCGGTATTTTCTCAGCAGTTTTGTGAATTCCTTTTTCTGCATCTCATTTAAATCATTGCTTACCACTTCAGGCTCCTTGTACACCTTGACGTTTCTTGGTATTTTACAATTTGTTTCAACAGACATTTTCGATAATTTTCCCAATTTTGTTTTGGGTGTAGCTGAACCGGTTTCTTACTGCTATTCGTTATATGGACTGGTACTATCTGATTTTCCACTTTGACAACTTCGTCACATATCGGTAAATCATATTTTTCGACTAGCGTTTGATTTGGTTCGAATATAAAATCACCATTATCCACACTCATGGTATTTGCACAATATACCATCTCCGATTGTGGTGGTATTGTCAATGTCTGATTCACAAACACTTCACCTGCCCTGTGAATTATTTTTCCTGTTTCTCCTGCTATCAAATTACCTGTCTTTAAATCAAGTGAGACTCCGTCCAGCTGCTCTAATATATCCATACCGATCAGACATTGTACTGGGCTTCCCTTCATTATGAGCGCATTGTGCGCTATTATTCGGGTCTCCTATATGGAATATGACGTTAAGTTGTCCAATTATGTTTAATTCATTTTTTTGATAATGACCTCACTATTTCGTCGGTAGGCTTATTTGCATTTTCTCCTTCACGTTTAATACATTTTCCGATATTATTGTGTGACTAGATCCCGAATCAACCAAAGCTTCTACTTTATGTTTGTTCATTTGTATAAATATTCGGGGTTGCTTTCCCTTTTTGTTAATGTCATCATTGAGTAGTTGCATGGTAAGGCCTAACATATTCTTTCTCTCGATCTCTGCGCTAGAAGGCTCGATTCTCTCTCCTACCATTCCTTCACATTTGTAATGCGATATTTCTACTGGTTTCATCTCTCGTAATCGATCAACTGGATATACGGGTGCTGGTTGCATAAACGATTTTGGTATACACAATTTTGTAAACGTGTCTACGCTACTCGCATTTAACAGTGGCTTTTAAGATTTGATAGGTTCTCAACGCTTCTTTATTCATTCCACTTAGTTCTTGATTGTCAACATATAACGGTGCACTATCACCTCGTTGTCATTGTCATTATTCTCGTCCTTGAAGGGGTTGTACTAGCGTAGCTCACCTTTTTCTTCTTTAATATCGCGCTTTGAGTATCTCCAACTCCTGATATTGATGATGAGTAATGAAGAATCTAGCCAATAATGGTATGCAACCAATTACTAATTTCCACGACCAACCTGTGATCGGCGTATAATCTGTGTGTTGATAGGACCTGCGATATTATTACTTTGATTACAACACATATTACATAAATTCCAATCAATCCGGCACACGCTTGTCCAATGAACATAAACTTTCCCAGATCTTTTCATTGTATTATACGTCGCTTTCTTGTAATGATCTGGAGTTAACAAATACCGTAATTTACCTTCCCACTTTCCGCTTGGGAGAATTGTATCTACCATCTCCATTATTACTCTTTCTTTCTTTGATGGAAATAACAAGTTTCTGCGGGCTTCCTCAATGTCTTCGTTCGAGTAAATTCCACTTTGCGATAATTTCTCTAATGACGTAAAATTTACCAGATATTGTAATTCTGTCAATTCTAAAGTTTTCGGTGTCTTTACTTCTCGATGATCTGGTAATGCAATCCAAGATTCTGGTGTTAGTCTGTATAGTGGTGCCAACAATCTATTACACTGTAATACTTTCGGTTTCACGTCCTCTTCCAGTAAGATTCGTGTTACAGGCTCCATAAATCGCAACTTTCCATTTAAATTCACTGGTAAACTCGTTGGTGCATTGGTCATACTTTGTCAGTTTAACTGGTACCGCTTTACATTTATAGCTATATAGTGCTTCACCGAAAATTCTGGCAAACACCCCATTTTTCTGCAATTAACATTGGTGCTACCAAATTAGGATTGGTTATAGCCATTGCCATCCGATTTCGGAGTATTTCTTTGTTGAGATTGCAATCATTTATAATAACTTCTCGGTACACATTTTCAACAGTATTTTGACCAAAGTGAAATAAATAATCTATTTTGTTATTAAAGTAATTTGTCAACTTGATATCTCCGGCATGTATGTTTGTTTGGGCCTCTATAATCATTTTCTGAGATACATATATACCTTTATAATTTGTCTCATAGACATTTTGTCCACACTTTGTTTTAGTTTCTTTCTCAGGAATCGCATCCCGTCTTCCTCTGAGGTTGACATTAACACTGTTGGAGTATCTTTCATCCGTAGAGGTGTGATTCTTGTTGTTGTACTCGTTGCTGGATCCATTCTTATTTTCTCGGGCTTTTCCCTGATCTGTTCTCCCGTTATTTCTTTAAAACTCATTGACTTCAATTGCACTAAATTGCACTTTTTGGTATCGACATCGTACACTAAAATTGATTCTCCTGTCTGACAGCTAGATTGTTTCATGTTGCAGAATGGATGTGTTTTGTAGTTTACCAGTATCATCATCAAATGATCCATCAAATTCTCTTAATTCTGACATGTACTCTTCTACAACCACGGCTTTGTCAATTATAGCATCGTCTACTTTGTATGGCTCTCCTTGGCAATCACCATTCGACTTTATTATCCCTCGCACGGTTACAGTCTCACGGATTTTGTGGTTAAGCTTTGCTTGTAGTTTGATATCTGCATTAATTTTCAACTGTCCTGTTTGAAAGGCTGCCAAACATTCTCCGGAATTATTTCTATCGGTCTAGGTATCGATTGCATTTTCACCATCGATGAGTGGCTCCATTTTCCACAATAAAATACAAAGTAGTTTGTTTCACTGTACACTCTCTCACCTTTGATCTTCGAAACCCCGATTCTTGATATACATGTATTTTTACTGGATTTGTCACTTTAAATTTTACTGGATATGCATCCGAACACTCTGCTACGTTTACCAACGAGTATACTCTTCCCATTTCGGTTTGGGAGCAGTCATATGCCACCAATGAATTCGTCGTATTTATTATTCCCAATAACATAATAATAGGAATTATCAACCATGGAAATGCAAGTTTTCCCTTTTTCCTCACTGTCTCTGTTTTTGGGCTCTCAGCCTTTTGTATTAACTCTTCCCATCCGCCATTGTTTGCGATCCACTTCATCAAATATTTATTCGTCATTTCAGTAGCTTTCTTTATCAATGATTTTGAATTGTCACTTTCCAGATAACCATAAGTACCAATCTCCAATATTATATAGGCTAGCACTGTCAATATTACATCTCGATCTAACTCAGTTCGTGTTAAGTCCTCAATTACTGCTTCCTCACAAAATTCCTTTTCTTCATAATTTCTTTTAATTATCGACGGTAATCTCCTCTTTAATTCCGTTGCCAATCTTTTTACAACTCTTTTCTCCCCCTCCGAAATATCATCTTCTGTTTCAGTTTCATCTAACAAATACAATTCCGTTACTAAACTTTTTAATATTCGCTCAGTTTCACTTGATTCATCTAAACGCTCAGTTTCGCTTGATTCCTCTAAACTCAAAGATTCAATTTCCGCATCATTCTGTTTTATCCCACATATCGCAATGTCATTTTTCGTCTCAACAAAGTTCTCTTCACTTTTCATCTCATCTATGCTCGATAGTATCCTATTATCGGTGCTCCTTTCCTCAACATCCCTTGTAACTTCATTTTTCTGATCTCATTTCCTTCATTTTCCATTGTTTCTAATCTCTGCAATTCATTAATTTCTTGATCAATTTCTCCTGGGTCATCTACAACTTCAGTTTTAATCTCTACATTATCATTGTCCACTTCCTCATACAGAGGCCAAAACGGTACTATTACTGCATCTTCTTCCATTTCACCACTTTGTTTTGTTGCGTACACATTATTAATACAATTTGGGTTACATCCGTAGTTTAACAATATTCGTCATCATCCAATTCTCGTCCTTTGAACGTCAACACGATAATTCCGTCATTACCTAATATCTCGCTGCTTTTTGTCGTATTTCTTTGCTTTACACTCCAATGTTCCTGATAATATTCAATCCTTTGATCCACAATATTTAACGCTATTATCAAAGACTTCGCACTATCGTCTGCCGCCTCATAATCATGTCCTAGTTTTCGAATTACCTCTTTTAACTTTGCCTGATAACTCGTCGGTTTATTCGTATACGGTACGATGCATTCAAACAACCCTTTTTCATGTCTCGATCCATTTCGATGCTCATTATGAAGTCGATACTCGCATTAATTTTATCTCTATTCCCTGCATACAGGGTATCCTGTAAATCTGCTAGAATCTTTTCCCAATTTTGTCTGTCTGAATTCGAAGTATTAAACAGCATTAACAACTTTTACTTTATTTTTCCAGCCTGGTATCAGACCGCAATCTACTAAGTACTCCTCGTCTTCCAGACATCGATTCTCAAATTTTAGTTGCACTTGCCATCCACTGTATTGACGCAGTATTCGCTCCTTTAGGTCTTTGATTTGTCCGTAGGCCTTTACACGGAATTGGCACTTCACATTATCAGGTCCCGTCGTTTCCACTATGATATCATCTAAATCCCTTGTTGACCGCAAAGCCTTGCCAAACTTTTGCATTTGCTTAAGTATCTCATCATCTCTGTTTCCTTTGAATAACTTTGCACATAAATTTATGGCTCTCTTTAGTTCGCTTTGGGTTAGTGACATCACACTGAGTTCTGCGATCCATCGTTTCAACTGGGAGTTGTCAGTTTCCATTTCTCAAGCAATTTTTCAACTCGGGCTAACAGTGCAGTCGGATTCTCATCTGATGCGATCTTTCGCACTTTCGGGGCAGGTTTTCCCTCACCTTCTGACACGGTTCTAATTATCATATGAGATTCAGTTTCTTCATCTGATTCGAATTTAGCCACTAGTTTGTTCAGCTTCTGTCGCATTTCTCGAAATTCCTTTTCCATTTTGTCTTGAAATTCCTCTCTCTGAGCATATGTCATGTTACTGGTGTTTGGCATATCTTCTTGGAATCTGATTGATTTCTTTTAAAATAGGTCTGCTGAATCTCTCTGAGTTCCTTGGGCATGATCGCGCCATGTGGCCGTATCCCTTGCACGAATGACATTGTATCTGTCCATTTGTATTCACTTTGTCCCTTTGTGGTGAAGGTGACGCTGACGATGATCTTGATCTGGTAAAACAGTTTCTGCTAATATGCCCTTTCTTTCCGCATCGATAGCATTCGACATCACTGCTGA